>JAJQKJ010001544.1:0-124525 GCA_029574335.1 Rana kukunoris
TTCCGAGCCATTGCAGGGGTTTTGATTGCTCAAGGCTACAGAAAGACTTGCGGGGGAAAACAGATGTGCTTTACGTTCTCCGGATGGCCCCAAGAAGGGTCAGCCGGCTGGCTGCCAAGTCTTCCTTGGCTAGGTGGATTAAGCAGCTGATTTTTTCAGGCCTATGGTCTGAAGCGCTTCCACCGCCCTTATCAGTTAAAGCCCATTCTACGAGGGCCATGAGTGCCTCTTGGGCGGCACACCATCAGATCTCTATGGCACAGTTTGCAAAGCGGCAACCTGGTCTTCCATACATAGTTTACTAAATTTTATAAGTTGGACGTCACAAAGGCTGCGGACGCAGCATTTGGGCAGGCGGTCTCTACGGGCAGCAGTATAGAATCTCTGGCCCGGTTCACGCCCCCTTTTTTTTTTTCTGTTGGTGGAGCTATTTTACCTCCTGATATATTTTCTGTTTGGCTATTTTTGGCCTTACGGTCTCCCTCCTTCATGGAGCATTGCTTTGGGACATCCCATATGTAATGACTATGCGCTCTGTGTCCCGTGATGTACGATCAAAAAAGGGATTTTTAATAACAGCTTACCTGTAAAATCCTTTCTCTTGGAGTACATCACGGACACAGAGCTCCCACCCTCTTTGTGGGAACATTGTGTAACCTCAGAGAAATTGCTTGCTACAAAACTAAAGCACTCTCAGTGGGAGGGGGTTATATAGGGAGGAACTTCCTGTGAAGTTGATTACACCAGTGTCCACACCTGAAGGTACTCCATATAACCCATATGTAATGACTATGCGCTCTGTGTCCCGTGATGTACTCCAAGAAAAGGATTTTACAGGTAAGCTGTTATTAAAAATCCCTTTTTTAAAATGTAGGAGAGAAATGTCAGAATTTGCAAGTGTACATGTTAATACATGTTTTATGAGTGTATCAGGGTAAAATGAAAAGGTTACAAAGTTTGATAGTACAATGTGAGGTTGTTGCATCCACAGCTATTACTATGATCAAAGCACATTTCTTTATTGTGTGTGCGTGTGTGTGTGCGTGCTTGTCTCAATCCAGAGCACTAATTGTCATTCCTCTATCTGCTTCTGACAAGGTTTTCCTGACACCAGAAGAAAAAGTGACAGGGTGGGAGCTCCAGCACACAGACTTTGACAGCCTCAGCTCTGCTCCTGTATGCTGTGTAAAAGGGGGCCCTCTGCAGTTGGGGGATGTTCCTTACCTTCCCTGCAGTTGGGGGTGGTCCCTACCATACCGTCGGCTCTCGCTAAGCTCTTTGTAGTGATTTCAGTTCTCCGCCCCCTGCTTTGGAAGCTTAGGCCAGCTGTATAAGTTATGTACTTTGCATGGCTATAGGAAAGACTGCAGATAAACAGGAACAACTTATGTAGGAGAGGATTTGTTTCACCTTTGTAATATGATTAGGTATGATGTACCAAGTCTCTGACCTGTTCAAAATAGTCTCTGCATTCCACTGTTTTAATAGATTTGGCCCAAGAGTACCACATTAGGCTGGGTTCACACTTATGCGATGCCATTCATTGCATGTGATGTGCACCGTATTGCTGTGCACATCACGTGATGGCTGTGCGATGCAAATTCAGCCATACAGTTTGGCTGAAATCTCCTCACTTTTGCTTCAAAATGGTGCAGGACTTTTTCCCAAGGCGTCTTCCAGGACAGCCCTTGAGAGATGGAGCTCCTCCCTGGACAGGAAACACATCACCTCCAGCTCTTTAAAAGGCGGTCCCTCAGGCATCTGGTCAGTTTTATGTGTTTCCTCAGTCGGAGGAGACATGTTGCCTTGAGGAACCGTCTTTCCAGAGGGATGGATTTGGGAGAGTGTCCATCTCCAAAGGGCTGAGGGAAGACAGCTGGGCTGGGCCTTCTCTCACCTATTGAATCTCTCCGTTTTTTGGCCGCGGGTTCCCTCCGACTGGGTCTGGAGTTCCCCGTTTCCTTCTTCCCTCCGGTGCCCGGCGAGGGAGTAGGCAGTGATGGCATGCATGGGCAGCGGTATCAGCAGCGAGAGAACGCTCTCCTCGTGGAGGACGCCGTGACCCGGAAGTCGCTGGGTGTAGCTTCCGGGTCGGGATGCGCGTCATCACTGTGCGCCGGAAGCTATGGTTCCGGTTTCTGGCGCGGGAAGTTTGGAAGGCCGAGCTGGCGTGTATAAGGGCAGCTAGCGTGGGCTGAACGCTGCCCGCATACCAGATCAGGATGGATGCTGTACACGTGCCAGGGGAGTCCAGCGCCGGCTCTTCACAGGTAGGCTGGCTGTGCCAGAGCCTTTTTTCCTGTGTATTTCACCTATGTAAAAGGGGAGCTAATAGGATGTGTACCTATGTTTAGCTCAGTGGGCGCCTTAAGATGGCTGGTTTTCTAAAAAGAGATCCCTCTCTCTCTCTTTTCTTTTGTTTCCTATCAGAAAGAGCCAAAGGATCACAGTGTAAAAGTTCCTTCTAGCAAGAAGAAGTGTGCCACATGTAATGCTAGACTTGCTTCAGGTTATACCAAAAGCCTGTGTGGACCCTGTATTACAACTGTGATAAGCAGTGAGGAGGATTCCCCGCTTAACAAATTTTTAGGCTCTTTCAAAGAGGAAATGAAAACAACTTTTCAATCCTTTAGGAAACTTATTGCTGACTCGCAAATTTCAGCTCCGCCATCACACAAGAGGTGCCCACCTCTCCCATTCCGGTAGCATCAGGGACAGGTGATCCTGTGGATAATGAGGAGACTTCCCTTAGAATTCCTGATTCAGATTCCTCCCACTCAGATTCTGGGCAGGAAGATGATCAGCATGACTCCCGCACACCCACCAGATTCAAGCTCTCTCAGGAGGAGGTAGATGAATTAATTGGGGCCATTCATGAAACGTTGGAGATGAAGGAAGAAAAGACTTCTCTCTCACGGCATGATAAAATGTATCAGGGGCTAAGCAAGAAAAAGCAAAAAGTTTTTCCAGTGCACAAGCTGGTTTCAGACTTGGTGCTTAAAGAATGGGAGGAGCCTGACAAAAGGCCTTTCTTTTCTAGCGGTTTGAAAAGAAGGTTTCCTTTTGATGAAGACCCTAAGGAGGTCTGGAATCAGTCCCCTAAACTGGATGCCCCCCTATCAAAAGTATCAAAGCACTCAGACCTGGGTGTTTGAGGACATGGGACATTTAGCAGATCCCATGGACAAGAGGGGAGATGTTATCCTCAAAAGATCCTGGGACGCAGCCATGGCTAATCTTAAGCCAGCCCTGGCAACTACGTGTGTAGCGCGTAATTTAGAGTTTTGGCTCAAACAGCTACAGGAACACCTGACAGCGGGTACTCCTAAGAGGATTTATTGAAATCTCTTCCAATGCTGTTTAAGGCAGTCGGTTTTATTGCAGATGCTTCGGCAGAATCGGTAAAGCTTTCAGCCAGGTCAGCGTCACTATCAGTCGCAGCGAGGAGAACTCTTTGGCTCAAAACTTGGCCAGGAGACACCACATCTAAATTACGTCTTTGTAGCGTTCCTTTCTCAGGTAACCTTTTGTTTGGCACTCCGCTAGATGAAGCATTAGAACGCACGGCGGATAAAAAGAGGACTTTTCCTGAAAAGAAAAAGCCTTTTAATAGGAAGTTTTTTCGTTCCTTTAAGGGGCAAAAGAAGACTCAAGAGAAAGGCAAGCCAAATAGACCCTGGGGGGCGCAAGGAGGAAAACAAAAAGCAAAAGTGCTCTTTAACCCTCCTGACAAAAACCCCAAATCTCAATGAGGCCAGGATCCAGGTGGGAGGAAGACTGGGGGATTTCCTTCCGCAATGGATAAAGTTGACCTCCAACAACTTTGTCAGGGGAGTCATAGGAAAGGGCTATGCACTGGAGTTCAGTCAGTTGCCACCAACAAGATTCTTGGTTACACAGCTGGCAAAGGACCCGGTAAAGGCACAGGCACTACAACTTCTCATAGGAGAATTTGTAGATCAAAAAGTCCTAGTACCAGTCCCCAAACAAGAAGAAGGCCAGGGTTTTTACTCGCACATCTTTCTGGTACGAAAGCCATCAGGGAAGTATCGCCTGATTTTCAACCTAAAACCATTGAATACAGTCATTCGATACAAAAAATTCCGGATGGAATCCATTTATTCTGTCAAGAATTTACTTCAGAAAAACTGCTTCATGGCAAAGATAGATCTGAAGGATGCCTACCTCCACATTCCTATCAGACTAAGCTCCCAAAGGTTCCTTCGCATAGCTGTCCGGATAGGGGAAAAGATTTTCCACTATCAGAGCCAAGCCCTCCCCTTTGGTCTCTCCTCGTCTCCGAGGATCTTTACCAAAATCCTTGCGGAGACGTTGGCCCCTCTAAGACTCCAAGGAATAACAGTTGTCCCCTACTTGGACGACCTGTTGTTCCTGGCACCCACAAAACAAAAGCTACTCGAGGACCTAGTAGTCGTCCAGCAGTGGTTGACTCAGTTAGGCTGGATAGTCAACAGGGAAAAGTCAATCCTCATTCCCACACAGGAAATCCTGTTCCTGGGCTACATAGTAGATTCTACAGAGCAAAGGACCTTTCTCCCACAAGAAAAAATCGATCACCTAAGTCAGCGAGTAGCTCGGTTGCAGACAAATCTCCCTGTCACAGTAAGGGAGATAATGTCAGTCTTAGGCCTCATGACAGCCTCCATCCCAGCAGTCAGATGGGCCAGGTTCCACCAAAGGCCACTCCAGTCTTTTCTCCTTCAAAATCTCGCAGGAAAAGACTTGGAGGAGAAGATATACCTGCCAGAAAAAACAAAGCAGGCTCTTTGGTGGAGAGACCAAAACCAGCTGAACAAAGGTCTACTGTGGAACCCACCTGTGACATGCATCTTGACCACGGACGCCAGCAACCAAGGTTGGGGAGTCCACCTAGGTCAGTTGGCACAAGGCACCTGGAATCATCTAGAAAAGAAACGCTCCTCAAATTATCGGGAGTTAAAAGTCGTAGCCAAAGGGATCTCAGCGTTCCAGGGTCGGCTCAAGCATCAACATCTACAGATCAGGTCGGACAATACAACTACTGTAGCGTATTTGAACAAACAAGGAGGGACCAGGAATCCCGCCCTGATGGGCATAGCCAAAGAAGTCTTTGTATGGGCAGAAGAGAATCTCGAGTCACTTTCAGCTGTCCATCTCAAGGGTACGCAAAACAGTCTAGCCGATTTTTTGAGCAGACAATCAGTCTCTCAAGAAGAATGGTCTCTGGATCCGACAGTCTTTGCCAAGATAGTGTCCAAATGGGGTCTTCCGGAGGTCGACTTGTTCGCCAACAGGAGGAATACCAAGCTTCCAGAGTTTTTCTCACTGAACCCCAGGGATCGGCCGGTGGCAGTCGATGCCCTTCAAAGCGCATGGTCCTTCTCCCTGACATATGCTTTCCCACCTCTGCACCTCTTACCGAAGGTCCTGGCCAAGTACAGGATGGAGAAGACTTCCCTTATCCTGATAGCCCCTTTTTGGCCAAAAAGGGCGTGGTTTTCGCTTCTACTAGCGTTAGCGGATCGTCCACCATGGATGTTGCCGTGCAGTCAAGATCTGTTGACTCAAGGTCCAGTACGGCACCCCAATCCGGCTTTTCTGAATCTAGCGGCCTGGTTTCTGAAATAGACATCCTGAAGTCAGGGTCTATCAGATAGAGTGATCAGAACTCTGTTACAGAGTCGCAAACCAGTTACCAGAGCGATTTATCTGAAACACTGGAAAAAATTCAATCTCTGGCTAAAAGAGAATGGAAAGAGGAACATGATTCCCAACGATTTTGGAGTTCTTACAAGAAGGCATCGACAAGAAACTGGCCTAAGCACGATTAAGGTTCAAATTGCTGCCCTTTCAGTTTATGTTCAGCGCCCCCTACAAGAAGACCCGCTTATTAGTCGATTTTGCAAAGCAATTGCCAAACAACGCCGGCCCCATGCCGTAAGGTCCCGACGTGGGACTTATCTCTTGTGTTGAAAGCAATCATTAAAGAGCCTTTTGAGCCGATATCAGAGGCATCCTTAAAGCTGGTTACTTTAAAGACAATTTTTTTGATCGCTATGACTTCTGCCCGCAGAATCAGCGAACTTCAGGCTCTCTCAATTAGAGATCCTTATTTGCAAATTTTGGAGGATAAGGTTATTCTAAAGACAGATCAGTCCTTTGTGCCAAAAGTCGCCTCTGCTTTCCACAAGAGTCAGGACATTATACTTCCTTCTTTTTGCAATAAACCAAGAAATAGCAAAGAAGAACAGCTACACGGGCTGGACGTCAGAAGATGTCTTTTAGTCTATCTGGAAGCAACTAAAGGCTTTAGAAAGTCAGATGCACTGTTTGTTCTTTTTTCTGGTAATCGAAAAGGAAAACAAGCTTCAAAAGGGACTCTAGCCAGGTGGATTAAATTGGCCATCTTGGAAGGGTATAAAGCCCTACACTTGGATCCTCCGCAAGGTTTGAAAGCACACTCTACAAGGGCGTTAGCCACGTCCTGGGCAGAGAGAGCCGGCGCTACCCCGGAGCCAATATGTAAGGCCGCTACGTGGTCAAGCATGTCCACGTTCATTCGACATTACCGACCTGGACGTCCTAAGTAGCCAAGATCAGGCCTTTGGGAGGAAAGTCCTGCAGGCGGTAGTCCCACCCTAATCTGGTGAGTGCTTGCTCATCCTCTCAAGGGCTGTCCTGGAAGACGCCTTGGGAAAATCAGAGTTAGTCTTACCGGAAACTCTGTTTCCAGGAGTCTTCCAGGACAGCACGTTCCCACCCTATGCTTTAAGGTAGGTATTTATGTGGGTATGTATATATGCATGGATAATATGTATGTATGTCATTAACTGTTTTTCAGCTCCGTCCTTCGGTTCTTGGATTAAAACTGACCAGATGCCTGAGGGACCGCCTTTTAAAGAGCTGGAGGTGATGTGTTTCCTGTCCAGGGAGGAGCTCCATCTCTCAAGGGCTGTCCTGGAAGACTCCTGGAAACAGAGTTTCCGGTAAGACTAACTCTGATTTTTTTTTTTTTGGTCTGCACTGGAATTGGATTGCATGGGTATTCGGACTCATGGGATCGGATTCCACAGTTCGTACTGTGTTTTGCAAACCGGTTTGAAGGTGTCATTAACTTTCTATTGACACCCATAGCGGTTCGCAGACAGTAGTGTGGACTGCCTGCGAGTCAGATGCAATGCAGGAACACGTACAGAAATCACGCTGGTTCCTGCATCGCACCAGTGTGAACCGAGACTTAAAGGCCAAGTTCACCTTTAAAAAAAAAAAAAAAGAATAATAATTTAAATAAATGCACACATTTTTTTTGCAGGTTAACCACTTAACCCCTGGACCATATTGCTGCCCAATGACCAGAGCACTTTTTGTGATTCGGCACTGCGTCGCTTTAACTGACAATTGCGCGGTCGTGCGACGTGGCTCCCAAACAAAATTGGCGTCCTTTTTTTCCCACAAATAGAGCTTTCTTTTGGTGGTATTTGATCATCTCTGCGGTTTTAATTTTTTGCGCTATAAACAAAAATAGAGCGACAATTTTGAAAAAAATGCAATATTTTCTACTTTTTGCTATAATAAATATGCCCCAAAAATATATAAAAAAAATGTTTTCCTCAGTTTAGGCCGATACGTATTCTTCATATTTTTCTAAAAAAAAATCGCAATAAGCGTTTATTGATTGGTTTGCGCAAAAGTTATAGCGTTTACAAAATAGGGGGTAGTTTTACGGCATTTTTATTAATATTTTTTTGTTTTTACTAGTAATGGCGGCGATCAGCTTTCTTTTTCAGTACTGCGACATTATGGCGGACACTTTTAACACATTTTTGGGACCATTGGCATTTTTTTAGCGATCAATGCTATAAAAATGCATTGGATTACTATAAAAATGCCATTGGCGGGGAAGGGGTTAAGTGTGTTCCTGGGTGTGTTCTAACTGTATGGGGGGGGTGGACTCACTAGGGGAAATCACTGATCTTCTGTTCATACGCTGACAGGACGGGAGGTTTGTGTTTACACACATAGCTCCCGGTCCTTGCTCTGTAACGAGCGATCGCGTGTGCCCGGCGGCGTTCCTACCTGGCGGGCACACGCGCGGGACTCGGGGGCGAGCGGGGACACGCACGCACGCCGCCGCACACGTGCCCCCTAGTGGCCACTTTAGAGTGGACGTATAGCTACGGGCTCTCACCCAGCAGAGCCGACTTCCCGCAGTAATATGACGGCAGGCGGTCGGCAACAAGTTAAAGTGCATTGTTTTTTTTCTAAGGAACCTGTAAAGCATTGCACCCACAATCAGCAGATCGCAGGTGCGTTGTCAGGATCTTGCAGACTGTCAGTATAGCGATTTGCTTGTACCACTGATATAGGCAGGTAGTTGCTGAAGTCCAGGAAGATCGGTCAGCTGCAATGGCTGGCGTAGTTGTAGTTTATTTACAGAACTCTGCACTCTCCCTGCAGGTCCATGCTGTGTGAAATTGTGACTGACGTGATTGCAGGGAGAAGTTCCCCGCCTGTTGTCACGAGGGAGGGTGAAGGATGCTGAATATGTTGCACCCCAAGACTTATCTTACGTTGCTGCGACATGAGATCCCAAATTTAAAAAAGGTTCCTGCACTACTTTGGTCAACTTGGGAGCAATTTTAGCCCTCGTACAGGCTCCTAAATGGCATCCAAGTCGGAAGGAAGTTGCCAGGCAAAGTCGCAGGCTGAGTTGTACGACTTTGCTATTGCAGCAGTGTGAACTGAGCCCTAATATGGATGTAACATGTTCAGAAAGGTCAACTTTTTTACATTCATTTTTTAAATATTCTCTAGCCTTTGTGTTTTTCGTTGTTTTTCATGTGTTTAGCATTTTTATTGTGTTTGAATAGTTTTTTTTATTTTTTTTTGTTTGACTCTCCTTACAAATGCTTAGAAGTTTAAAGGGGGGAAAAAAAAAAGTTTAGCTCTGTCACTCTTCCAAAGACATTTTTATAACGCCCCTATTGGCATTTACGACCATGGAAACGCACGCACACAAACTGCTTTTATGTTGTAAAAATAAAATAAAAACTCCACCCTACAATTTTGGATGGTGTGGGGCAGGGTTTTCCCCTCTGATCTTGCGTAAAATTAACATTTTATTTTGGGTGGTGTTTGGATAAGCTTTGATTCCCTGTCGGGTCTTCAAATCACCCCCTCCACATCTCCTCCCTCCACCCTGGAACAGCTGTGACGGGTCATAAGCTTGGCTAATCTGAGCTACTGTCTTTTCTCAGCTTCTCTAGAGTTCTCTATGAACCAAAGACAGCTAGGTGGAAGGACACGGGGTGTGTGTGTGTGTGTGTGTGTGTGTGTGTGTTCCTTTACACCCTTTAATGCAGGGGTCTCAAACTGGCACCCTCCCAGCTGTTGCAAAACTAGAAGTCCCACGAGGCATTGCAAGGCTGACAGTTACAAGCATGAACTCCCACAGGCAGAGACATGATGGGACTTGTAGTTTTGCAGCAGCTGGAGTGCCCCAGGTTGAGACCCCTGCTTTAGTGTCTGTATAAAGTACTTATTCAGGTTCGTCTCTAGCTAAACAATACTTGGAATGTCAAGTGCTTTGAAGACCAAGCAGGGGATCAAAACCTAATATACACCGCAATCTCCTGTGGAGTGCAGTTTTTTTTTTTTTTTCTGTGCTCCTGTGATCCGTTTTCAGCAGACAGTGGACTGAAGTCTGCTGTCAGCTGACATAACACAGCCGGTCAGGGCAAAGACTGCAACCATATGGTTGGGATTCGCCCACATGCCTGGACCGCCACCCAGCTTGGCCACTAAATGCCTTAACCCCCTCCCCCACGCTTCCGCTCCCTCCACAGCCCATTGCTCCGGTGAACGTAGGGGGGCAGAGCAGAGACCCAGTGACTTGGTAGAGGACCTGAGCAATGGGCAGTGTTTGATCGCTCAGTTCTTGGCCTTCAAGCTGACGGGGGGCAGATGCAGCATCGGAGCGATTCTGCATCCACCTAGGCAAGTATGATTCCTATACGGTACTTCTCTTTTTAAGGCAAAAAGTAAGCTCAGTTTCAAACACTGACCCTAATTTACTGCAACTGGATGGCATGTTGAAAGTGAATTTTAACTTCTCTTGGTGAATGAGGTCAAATTTAAAATTCACTTGAAAATAGAACCCAATCATAGAAAAAGGGGATTATTGGATAATTAAAGTTACCACAACTTTACTTCATGCACTAAGCTGAAAACTGATTTTTGCAAGAAGATTTACTTTGATAGTAAATATGCTTTACTTCCTTGGTACATGGACCCCAGAGTGTGCTAAAAATCATGTAACTAACTATTTAACACTATTGTGGTTTATTATATACAATGTATTAAGTATATCTAATTACACAGCCGCTGCAAATGAAGGGAATATTCTAATTTAAGTACATTTTTTTT
This sequence comes from Rana kukunoris, assembly GCA_029574335.1. NCBI lineage: Eukaryota > Metazoa > Chordata > Amphibia > Anura > Ranidae > Rana > Rana kukunoris. The sequence goes on from JAJQKJ010001544.1 coordinate 10,426, forward strand.
AACAGGAGAAGCTAAGGGTAATGCACCCTGTGTTATATTTATCGATGAGTTGGATTCAGTTGGAGGTAAAAGGATTGAGTCTCCCATGCACCCATACTCCAGACAGACAATAAACCAACTGCTGGCAGAAATGGATGGGTAAGCTTATGAGTATTCATATGTACATATGTTTGATCATAACTGAATGTTAGAAGTGTGGTTTGTTTGTTGCGCTTTTATTTTTTTATAAGAACAATAGTTCTTATAAAATGTGTGACCGCACTTGGGCTTTCACACTGGGAAGGCATGAGAGATGTTTTCAGGCACTGTTTAGCGCTAAAACGCCTAAGAAAAAAGTGTACATGCTGTAGAGCCAATTAAGACACCATGCAAACCGTGGGATGGATTTACTAAAACCGTAGAGTGCAAACTGTAGTGCAGCTCTGAATAGAAACCAAAATGTTGTATTAATTTTTTTGTCAAAGCTTAATTAACCACTTAAGGACTGCCGCCCGACGATATGTCGACAGAATGGCACGGCTGGGCGCAAGGGGCGTACATGTACGTCCCTTTGAGAACCCAGTCGTTGGTCACGAGCGCGCTGCCAGCGGCGCACTTGTGACCCGGTCCAAAGCTCCGTGACCGTGGGACCCGATCACTGCCAGTGTCCCGCGATTGGGTCACAGGAGCTGAAAGAGAGGTGTGTGTGTAAACATACCGTTGTGCCACGTAGCACGAGCGTGCAATTGCCAGTTAAAGCAACGCAGTGCCGAATCGCAAAAAGGTGCCAAATCCTTTACCTGCATAATGGTCTGGGGCTGAAGTTAGAAGCTGATTGGCTACCATGCACAGCTGCACCAGATTTTGCACTCCAGTTTTAGTAAACCAACCCCAGTGTCCTTGGAGGAAACTCTAAACCCCCAAATCTATTGCAAGGCAAGAGTGCTATCCACTTGAGTTTCTCAACGTACACAGGGGTACATTCAGTACACTTGGGCATAGCCCCCACCTCCTAGGTGTGACAATGAATTGGTAATGCCTTCTCTGTATAGTTGTTGGCAGTTTCTATCTTTGTTCTGTTTTTTTTTTTTTTTTTTTTTTAGTAGCTGCCAAGGTTCAGCAGTAAGTAACTAACTATGTATACAAAAGGTGTAAAGTCTCATTTAAGGCCTGTTGGTGGGCTTGTATCAATGGCATCAGTTTGCTATTTGCTTAAGACATTTTTGGGATCATTAGAATTGATTGACTGGTGCATCTGACCACCTGATCTGCAGTTGTGACATGCTTTAAGGGGCTTTTGCATTCCCATAACTTTGTACAGGAACTCGCTACAATCAGTGATGTAGAAAACACCTTTTAATAAATAAAATGTACACACGTGCTTGGTGATTTTGCTATTGTATCATCTGACCGTTTTTTTTCCCCCTCTTGTTACAGCTTTAAGCCGAATGAAGGCGTTATAATCATTGGAGCAACAAATTTCCCTGAAGCCTTGGATAGGTATGTATGCAGTAGATGTTTTAAGAAATGTATCTAATTTATACCGCTTAAATACGGAAATCCAAAATGGCAGTGTAACTTTTTTACTAGAAATCTAAGGCCAACATCTACGTTAGCCAGGAGACAGTCATTTTCTCTGATGGTTTTTCACATGTTGTGGCATGTTGGCTGTAGACTTAAAGCAGACTGAAATGAGCAAAACATTTTTTACTTATTGTCTATAGTTCAAAAGACGAATTCTTTCTAGACAATGCCTGCGTTGCATGCATAGGGTAATGTAGACTCTCGACATCGTGTAAAAACGCACAGGAGTTACATCATCAGTATCCTGCTCTCGGTGAATAATCATGTATATCAGGGTATCGCTAATGGTTGTATTTGTTTTTTAGAACATGACTTAATGCTTTCATTGTGTTTCATTTTTCTAGTGCATTGGTAAGACCTGGACGCTTTGACATGCAAGTCACAGTTCCCTTGCCTGATGTGAAGGGTCGCTCAGAGATTATAAAATGGTACCTCAACAAAATCAAATATGATGAGGGTAAGTTTACTTTTGTGGCGTTATGGAAGTTACTAAGCTGGTCATAGACTTCAAATCTCAGTGGGTTCAGCAGGTGTGCCAAAGTCAATTCTTTGATCGACTTGGGTACAATCAGCACGTCGGATTTTCAGCATGCAATTATTTGCAGTGGTTATAGCCGATTGCGATAATCGGTGTTCTCCAGTCAGGGATGGCTCCCCACGCCCCCCCTGCTGGGAGAACATAATGGCTCCATGGGAGGGATTCTCCCATCAACACTGACTGTGCTGGTTGCAGGAAAGAAATTTGTATCTGATTGGCCCCCCCTCTGTCCAATCAGCAGGCCCAGTGGACCTTATGTCTGCTGGGCCACCCGAGAGCATTTCTGGTAGAGGCAGAACTGAGGTCTGCCTATGTAAACGAGGCAGATCGCCATTCTAACGGGGTAAAGATAGAGATCGGTGTTCCTGCTTGGCAGTAACACAAGATCTGTCATCACCCAGTCAGAGCAGCTCGTACACAGTTAACCCTTTGATCACCCCTAATGTTAACCCCTTCCCTGCCATTGCCGCTGTAATAATGTCACTGGTTCCCAAAAAAGTGTCGGGTGTCTGATTTGTCCGCCGCAATGTCGCAGTCCCAGTAATCGCTGATCGCCGCCCCTTACCAATAATAAAAATTATAATAGACACAAACTTTTGTGCAAAACAATTAATATACATGTATTGGGATTTTGTTTTATTATTAGTAATGTCAACGATCAGTGATTTTTAGCAGCACTGCGACATTGCGGTGGACAGATCGAACACCTAACTGACATTTTTTGCCACCTTTTTGGGAATCTGTGATCAGTGCTAAAAATATGCACTATTTTACTGTTTTGTGCATGCTGTTGGAATAAGAACACTTAACAAATATTTATTGGGTGTTTTCTAATTGGATTTCAAAAGTGGGCATACACTTTTTATAAATTCTGCTAAAATCTACTACTTTTTTTTTTTTGTACAGCGATTGAAGCCGAAATAATAGCCCGTGGCACTGTGGGATTCTCGGGAGCAGAGCTGGAGAATTTAGTTAACCAGGCTGCTTTAAAGGCTGCTGTGGATGGGAAAGACATGGTTTCCATGTGGGAACTAGAGTTCGCCAAGGACAAGATTCTTATGGGTAAGCCTTGGTTGTATCACTGCATGGGTAGTCATGCTGCAGTAGTGTCAAATGCCATCAATGCTTTTTTTTATTTTTATTTTTTTACATCTTTTACTTCAGGACCTGAGAGAAGAAGTGTAGAAATCGACGACAAGAATAAAACCATCACTGCTTACCATGAATCCGGCCATGCTATTATTGCATATTATACCAAAGATGCAATGCCTATTAACAAAGCGACAATCATGCCTCGGGGGCCAACTCTTGGTCATGTGAGTCAGTAGATTATAAATAACAATGTATTTGCTTTGTTATAGTGTGGCCTGAAGGTCACCATATTTTCATGGAACTCTTCTTTACTTTTATAGGGATATGGAGGTAGTCTAATCTCCTAGGATAGGGGTACTGAATAGAAATTTACGGGGGTCCAGTCAGCACAAGCCTAATATTGGTGCTATGACTTGGATCCTTCACATGACAGCCTCCCCTCGCACGTCACAATCGTTTTCCTTTGCCCTGGCAGAGACCTGTGGTTTTGTAGTGCAGAAAAACATGGATCTCTTCACAAGTGTGAACAAGGCCTTACATCAGTGTTATCAGCCCCCCCCCCCCCCCAACCCATTACAGACCTCACCATTTACAGACCCCTTGATCAGATCCCCCTACATCACAGATACCCCCCCAATCTTAGACTCCCAAAACCGCAGCCCCCCCATCAAAGTCCTCCCTCAATATTGGACCTCCCCACACTGCCCTTACCTTATTCACACAAGCGGGGAACACTACAGGTACAGACTTTTCATGTTTAAAGGTGGGTGATTGGTTGCTGGGACTGCTCCTCTGCCTAGCAACCAATCACCGGCTGTCTAACTTGAAAAGTCCTGCCCTTTGTCTGGACTGGCCATGCTTCCCAGCTTGTGTGGGGAGAGGGCAGGAGAAGAAGGGGGATTGCTGCAAAGATGAAAGGGACAGACCTGCCACATCTCTCGTGTAATCGAGGATGATTAACGGCGGCCAGCGAGCCGCCAGTGGGTAGAGACCACCAAGGCAAATATTTGGTAAGGCTGCGGTCCAGATTCGACTGTTAGTGGGTCCGGATTCAGCCATTTAATGATGCATGTCCTAGGATGATGCAAGAGTTTGGGCACAAACTTTAATTTTAAATCTATTCTTCAGTAGCCACAAAGTATATATTTCTATTTTGTGTACTTCTAATGGCTTTGCAAACCCAGGTATTGCCTTTATAACACACTGCAGTTGTTTTAAGATATACTTTACTGTAGTATAAGTGATTGCTAATGTCTGAAATTAAAAGTAAACAAAGCATATCCTAAATTGTGTACTTGCCTTGAACCAAAACACCTTCTGTGATTTCTGTCTGTCCTGTTTTCACTCATTTAACTCGTCTGCTTCTGCCTGTCTATGCTACTCCAAACAATCCTGGGAGATGGTATCCCTACCCCCTCAGCACAAAGCAAGTCATTGACAACCTTCAGATATGCATGTTTCCTTATGGGACTGAAGGGGGTGGTGTCCTTTCTAGAGGTCGACCGATATGGGTTTTTCTATGGCCGATGCCGATATTTAGAAATCTGTGCGGCCGATGCCCGATATATAATGCCGATTTTTGGGCCGATTTTTTTTTTTTTGATCGGCGCGGATGGTGCTGCGTTGTGGGGGGGGGGTGGGTGGTGCTGCGTGTGGGGGGGGGGGGTGGGTGGTGCTGCATGGTGGGGGGGGGGGGGGTGGAGGGATGGTGCTGCGTTGTGGGGAGGGATGGGTGGTGCTGCGTTGTGGGGAGGGATGGGTGGTGCTGCGTTGTGGGGAGGGATGGGTGGTGCTGCGTTGTGGGGAGGGATGGATGGTGCTGCATGGTGGGGGGGGGGGATGGATGGTGCTGCATGGTGGGGGGGGGGGGGGATGGATGGTGCTGCATGGTGGGGGGGGGATGGATGGTGCTGCATTGTGGGGGGGGGGGGAGGATGGTGCTGCATTGTGGGGGGGGGGGGGGGAAGGATGGTGCTGCATTGTGGGGGGGGGGGGGAAGGATGGTGCTGCATTGTGGGGAGGGATGGGGGGAAGGATGGTGCTGCGTTGTGGGGAGGGATGGGTGGTGCTGCGTTGTGGGGAGGGATGGGTGATGGGTTGTGCTGCGTTGTGGGGGGGGGTGGATGGTGGTGCGTTGTGGGGGGGTGGGTGGTGGTGCGTTGTGGGGAGGGTGGGTGGTGCTGCGTTGTGGGGAGGGATGGATGGTGCTGCATGGGGGGGGGGGTGGTGGTGGTGCGTTGTGGGGGGGTGGGTGGTGGTGCTGCGTTGTGGGGGGGTGGGTGGGTGGTGCTGCGTTGTGGGGGGGGGATGGGTGTTGCTGCATGGTGGGGGGGGGGGGGATGGGTGGTGGTGCGTTGTGGGGAGGGATGGGTGGTGGTGCGTTGTGGCAATGAAGATGATGATTGATTTGCAATGCATTATGAAAATGAATGAGGATGAGAGTTACATTGTGAAGAGGATCCCCACAATGTAACTGATATGCACCCAGAGTCATCCTCATCAATTTTCTCAATGCCAGCCTCAGACAGATTTCACTTTAAAAAGACATACAATTAAGTTTGCAGGGGGGGGGCACAGTACAGTAGCACATACCCTCCATACATGCTGGTATCTATCTGCATGCACCTGATAGGCTAGGTGCATGCTGATGAGATGACCAGCCAATCAATTCACAAGTAAAATACAAGCAGCCAGCAGGCTCCATCTCAGCAGGAGAGGAAGACACTGAGCTAGTGCTGGCCACGATCTCCTGCTGGGGGGTGTTAACATGTCAGGTGGAAGATGCTTGTAAAGGGCCAATGATGGTTTCTCTGCCACCTGACTTTCAGTACTGACCAGTGCTCTTGATGCAATATATTCTTGAATCCTCCTCCCGCACGGCCACTATAGAGAACCTAAGGAGAGATTTCACTGGCATTCATCGTACCGCCCCGCCCCCTCCCTCTGCGTGCTGTATTAGATACTTGTAAAGGGCCAATGATTGTTTCTCTAATACAGCACACCGAGGAAGGGGGCGGGGCGGTACGATGAATGCCAGTGAAATCTCTCCTTAGCTTCTCTATAGTGGCCGTGCGGGAGGAGGATTCAAGAATATATTGCTTCAAGAGCACTGGTCAGTACTGCAAGTCACGTGGCAGATGCTTGTAAAGGGCCAATGATCGCTATCCAATACAGCACGCCAAGGAAGGGGGCGGAGCAGGGACGGGCGGTACTATGCAATGCCAGTAAAATCTTTCCTCGCTATTGGAGGTGGCCGTGCGGGTGGAGAATTCAGGGACACACGCTGCTGCAGGGCAGCCGGCCATGTCACCCGTTTATTGTAATAGCCGCGATTGCCGCGATTTGGCCGATTTTTTTTTTTTTTTTTCCTAATAATCGATTTCATAAAAACGGCCAAATATCGGCCGACCGATAAATCGGTCGACCTCTAGTCCTTTCCCTCCACTCAGGTCTCAGATTACACTTGGCTCCCTGCTTTATGCTGTGTGGTGTGTGACATCAATTCGTCGCCCCCCTGCCTTCTAGAGCATATGCTCCTATCTTAATACTGAGATGGCTCTACAGTTGTGTTGTCATTCAAGTAATTGATCTCATTGTCTTTTGTCTTTATTTTTGCTTGTGCTATATAGGTGTCTCTTCTGCCAGAGAATGATCGGTGGAGTGAGACAAAGTCTCAGCTTTTAGCTCAGATGGATGTGAGCATGGGAGGAAGAGTGGCAGAGGAAATCATTTTTGGGCCAGAATATATCACCACAGGTATCCTGATCTGTCTAAAAGTTCACATTGTGTTAATGGTACACACCTGACCATATAGATCAATTTCTTCATCTTCTATATTTTAGGGGCTTCTAGCGACTTTGACAATGCTACAAAAATTGCAAAGCTCATGGTGACCAGATTTGGGATGAGCGAAAAGGTTAGTGCTTCCACAGCCTTGTATACTCTTTCTACATTCAACCACTTGCCGAGCAGCCACTGCCGACATATGACGGCAGGTCGACTCTATTTCTCAAATCGCCATACCGGTACGGCGGTTCGTTTAATCGGCCGTACCTGCCGCCCGCGATCACACCACAGAGAGCCAGAACTGGCATATGTCAATGTAAACAGCTCCCCATTCTGTCAGGGGAGTAGAGAGATCGGCGGTTCCTAGTGATTGGGAGTACAGAGTTCGCTGTTCCTAGTTGGTCCACTCCACCCACAGTTTGAACACCTTTCTAGGACACACGTAACCCCTTGATCTCCCCCTAGTGTTAACCCCTTCCCTGCAAGTGACATTTATACAGTATTCCAGCTTTTTAACCACTTGCTTACTGGGCACATAAACCCCCTTCGTGCCCAGGCGAAATTTCAGCTTCCGGCACTGCGTCGCTTTAACTGACAATTGCACGGTTGTGCGACGTGGCACCCAAACAAAATTGGCGTCCTTTTTTTCCCCACAAATAGAGCTTTCTTTTGGTGGTATTTGATCGCCCGTGCAGTTTTTTTATTTTTTGCGTTATAAACAAAAACAGAGCGACAATTTATATATATATATATATATATATATATATTATTTTATTATACTTTTTGCTATAATAAATATGCCAATTTTTTAAAAAAACGTTTGTTTTTTTCTCAGTTAAGGCCGATACGTATTCTTCTACGTATTTTTGTAAAAAAAAAATCACAATAAGTGACTGCTTTGCGCAAAAGTTATAGCACCTACAAAATAGGAGACAGAATTATGATTTTTTTAATTTTTTTTTTTTTTTACTAGTAATGGCGGCAATCTGCGATTTTTTTTTTTTTATTGGGACTGCGATATTGCGGCGGACACATCAGACACTTTTGACACATTTTTGGCGCCATTCACATTTATTCAGCGACCAGTGCTATAAATATGCACTAATTACTGTATAAATGTGACTGGCATTGAAGGGGTTAACACTAGGGGGTGAGGAAGGGGTTAAATGTATTGCCTGGGTGTGTTCTAACTGTGTGGGGGGAAGGGGGGTGACTGGGGGAGGTGATCGATGCTGTCTCCCTATGTACAAGAGAAACAGCATCTGTCACCTCTCCCTGACAGGACGTGGAGCTCTGTGTTTACACTCAGAGCTCCACGAACCTGCTCTGTCAACGACGATCGCGTATACCTGACGGACATCGCGGCAACCGGGTACACGCATCGAATCCTCGGTGATGCGTCGGGACTGTTTTTCCCCGTTTGGCGCGCGCGGGGAATTAATAGTAAATCACGTCCAAAGACGTGACCCCGGCGCCTCAGGTCCGCGCTGTTGACGTATTCTGTCAATAGCGTGGACCCGAAGTGGTTAAAACATTTTTGTTTTTCATTTTGAAATGTAAAATGTGCAATGTGTTTTCAATATTACAATAGATACTTATTGTTTAAACAATATTTCAGCTTGGAGTCATGACTTATTCTGATACAGGGAAACTGAGCCCAGAAACGCAAGCTGCTATTGAACAAGAAATTCGAGTTCTGCTCAAGGTAAGAGGGATAAACTTTCACGTGTTTAATGTAACCACTGAACTGCCTGCCAGGATTAAGTAATATCTCGGATTGTGAGCAACGCGGTTTATGAGCGTTTTGCAAAACTCAAATTTTTTTTTTCAATCATGACTCAGTTTGCGAGCGTTCGTCTTGCAAAACTAGCAGGATTCAAGCCTCTGGTGTGCAGTACTGCATTTGGCCAGAGGGTGTGGGGGGAGCCAGTGTCTCGGAGCAGCTCCAAGTGCTCTCCTGGGTGTTTCCGAATGTCTACAGCGCTCTCCGCCTCTGATTACATGCAGCACTGCATACACTAGCTGTGCCACTGGAACAGATTATCTGACTTTCCATCATTTACTATGGGGAAGCTCGCTCTGATATACGAGTGCTTTGGATTACAAACATTATTTTGGAACAAATTATGCTCTTAATCCAAGGTACCACTGTACAAGTTTAACCTTGTGATGAGTGAATAAAAGCCACTTTCCATTTACTAACCATAGAGGTGACTTTTTTGGTCTCTCTTCCCCCACCTTCCTGACATCAGTACATTAAATTTACTCTGTTATGAGAAGCTCAGAGGCTTCCAGTGCTGACCTCCTTTTTTGAAATGGCTAGTTGCCTGGCTGTGTATAACTTTTGTGTCACAGACCTGGAGCAAGCATGCTTTAAACAATCGTCAGAAAAGTGTCCCGTTATCTTTATACCTGTTCTGGGTCAGCCAATCGGACTGCATTGAAACCAAAGCATCAGTGCGACTGCCAGAAGAGAGTTTGGTAGTTGCAGCCTTCCTAAAGAAGCTAGTTTTGGCTGTTCTTCTCCTGGGGATTCTGTCTAAGCAGGCTTTGTGAAATGTGTGACACCGTAATGCACATTCACAGGGAATATGTCTCATAGAATTCAAGGAAGTAAATGTGTGGGGCTCTTCTGAAAGTATGTTTACACTCCAAGATATTTCAGTTTCACCACTTGCCGACCCGCCGCTGTCTTTATACTGCAGCAGGTCGGCACGATCCTGCTGTACGTCGGTCCCTTTAATCATGATAGCGGGCGCGGGCCTGCTTTACTGCAGGAGTGGCGCTGCTCGTGACCATTGGCCAATCGATTGTGGGCACGAGAGGCAGAACAGATATATGTATAATATATATTTATATAAATGTGTGTGTGTGTGTGTGTGTGTGTGCGCTCATAAGTTTACATACCCTGGCAGAATTTATGACGACCTGGCCATTTTTCAGAGAATATGAATAACGCAAGCTTTTCTTTTACTTCATGGTTAGTGTTTGGCTGAAGCCATTTATTATCAATCGACTATGTTTACTCCTTTTAAATCATCATCGCAACAGAAACTATCCAAATGACCCTGATCAAAACATACCCTGGTGATTTTTGGCCTGATGACAACATGCACACAAGTTGACACAAAGGGGTTTGAATGGCTATTAAAGGTAACCATCCTCGCCTTTTATCTGTTTGCTTGTAATTAGTGCATGTGTATAAAAGGTGTATAAAAGGTCAAAGTTTCTGGACTCCTGACAGACCCTTGCATCTTTCACCCAGTGCTTCACTGACGGTTCTGGATTCTGAGTCATGGGGAAAGACATGGGGAAATTAAATTGTCAAAGGATCTGCAGGAAAAGGTTGTTGAACTTTATAAAACATGAAAGGGATATAAAAAGATATCCAATGAATTGACAATGCTAATCAGCAGTGTTCAATCTCTAATCAAAAAGTGGAAAATGAGGGGTTCTGTTGAAACTAAACCATGGTCAGGTAGACCAACTAAAATTTCAGCCACAACTGCCAGGAAAATTTGGGAAACCCCAAAAATAACTTCAGGTGAAATACAGGACTCTCTGAAAACATGTGGTGTGGCTGTTTCAAGATGCACAATAAGGAGGCACTTGAAGAAAGATGGGCTGCATGGTCGAGTCGCCAGAAGAAAACCATTACTACGCAAATGCCACAAAGTATTACAATTAGGGTTGTCCCGATGCCACTTTTTTAGGACCGAGTACAAGTACCGATATTTATTTTCATGTACTCGCCGATACCGAATTCCGATCCTTTTTTTTAAATGTCGTGTGACAGTTTTCAAACCACAATACAGACTAAGGATATTTTCTTTAGAATTATGAAGAACTCTAACTCAAGACAAAAAATTAGTAAAAATGAATAAAAATGTTTTATTTGCTTGTCACGCAGTAGTAAAAAACTCAAAGAATTTTCACAGAACATGTTGATAAATACAAAAAAAGTATTCTATTTAGGTATCGGGAGCATTTGCGCGAGTACAAGTACTCCCGCAAATACTCGGTATCGGTCCCGATACTAGTATCGGTATCTGGACAACCCTAATTACAATAAGCCAAACGGCACAGAGACAAGCCTCAAACTTTCTGACACAAAGTTATTTGGCGTGATGAGACCAAAATTGAGCCTTTTGGCCACAACCATAAACTCCTTCATTTGGAGAGAAGTCAACAAGGCCCATGATGAAAAGTACAGAGGTGGATCAAAAGAAAAGAAATCACCGCTCCAGGTGAGACCTGTAGACGATCAAGGATAATTAGATTACCAAGGTGCTGGCGATGCAAATAGAAATGATGATGAAGAAAAGAGGGAAGGACGGCCGCACTCCAAGGATGACTAAGCACTGATCGAGTGCAAAACGCGTCGGCTGTCCTGTTTTTCTGTGATTGCTGTGACTGTACATGTTTTTGGATTTACAAGAAAGACAACTTTTTTCGTTTGAAAATCCTTGGAGTGCGGCCGTCCTTCCCTCTTTTCTTCATCATCATTACAGAGGTGGATCGCTGATGTTTTGGGGAATGTGTGAGCTACAAAGGCACAGGAAATTTTGGTCAAAATTGATGGCAAGATGAATGCAGTATTTATCAAAAAATACTGGAGAAACATTTGCATTCATCAGCCAGGATGCTGCGTATGGGACGTACTTGGACATTCCAACATGACAATGATCCAAAACACAAGGCCAAGTCGACCTGTCATTGGCTATAGCAGAATAAGGTGAAGGTTCTGGAGTGGCCATCTCAGTCTCCTGACCTCAATATCATTGAGCCACTCTGTGGGAGATCTCAAACGTGCAGTTCGTGCAAAACAGTCCTAGAAGTTACAGGAACTGGAAGCTTTTTGCCAAGAGGAATGGGCAGCTTTACCATCTGAGGAGATAAAGAGCCTCATCCACAAATACCACAAAAGACTTCAAGCTGTCATTGATGTCAAAGGGGGGCAATACATGGTATTAAGAACTGGGGTATGTAAACTTTTGATCAGGGTCATTTTGGGTAGTTTCTGTTTTTATTATGATTTAATGACTAAACACAGCTGACTGATAATAAATGGCTTCAGCTAAACACTGACCATGAGTGAAAGAAGTTTGTGTTTATTCATATTCTCTGAAAAATGGCCAAGGAATCATAAATTATGCTAGGGTATGTAAACTTATGAGCACAACTGAATAAACACACACACATCCCTGTTCTGCTGGGAACCACGATCTGTCATCTCCTATAGCGAGTCCGCCCCCCCCCCTAGTGTTAACCCCTTGGCTGCCAGTGACATTTACACTAATCGCTGTATAAATGCCAATGGTCCCAAAAGTGTGTCAAGTGTCCAATGTGTCCGCCATATTGTTGCAGTCCTGATAAAAATCACAGATCGCCACCATTACTAGTAAAAATAATTTTTATTACAAAAACTATGTAGCATATATATCGGCCTAAACTGAAATATTGGCTTTTTTAAAAGAAAAAAATTGGGGATATTTATTATAGCAAAATTAAAAACTTTTTTTTTTTTGGGGCAAAAAATAAAACCCTCAGAGGTGATCAAATTCCACCAAAATGACGCTCTATTTGTGGGGGGGGGACACATCAATTTTGTTTGGGTACAATGTTGCACGACCGCGCAATTGTCGGTTAAAGCGACGCAGTGCCATAGGAGTAGGCTAAAAATTATTGAAATGAAGTGTGGAAACTAATGAGATTATGTTTGATATCCCAATAAGAATTATACTTTTAATTCTGGGTTTTTGAAATAATTTAAAGTGGACCTTTACCAATAACAGTTTGATAATAATGAATGTTCTTTTGAAAAAAATATACATTCCACATGAATAATTCTGAAACCAATATTGAGTACACCATCCCTGGACATTGGCCAAATGTATAACTTAAATGTGCTCACTTTACAGAGATGCTGACGTGCACTACATAGTGAAATGAGCTGCAAACCTTCTTTTAATCATGCTGATTTTTTCTTTTAAGGATTCGTATGAACGGGCAAAACTTATTCTAAAAAATCGTGCCAAGGAGCACAAGAACCTCGCAGAGGCTTTATTATCGAATGAGACATTGGATGCCAAAGAGATTCAGATGGTAGTAGAAGGAAAGAAGCTGGAAAAAAGATGATAGGGTCGGGACCGTGTAATAAACGTTGGACTTTTGTTTTATTGTCACTGCAGCATAGCTCATTTGTTATTTCACTTATTTTTTACTTAAGGTATGCTTTCTGATTCCTCAATCTAAATATTTAGATGTCATCTATTGCAAGATGTGGCTTCTCAGAAGTTCCATTAGGCAGTATGTTGATAGAGGTCTGTAAAGAGAGGCAGTGCAGGTGTGTGTGGGGGGGGGGGGGGACTCCGGGCAGAATGATTGGTAACGGGCAGCAGAAATATCCCACAATGCATTTCACCAGGCATGGTGTTGCAAGTGTTTTGATGTCTAAGGCTTTGTCTGTCACTGCTACCGTTTACGCTCAGTATGTGGCCTCTTGGTGCTCCAGTCATCTACTGCCAGTATGTGTGTCCACGTGCAAAGCAACTGCACAGCATAGTGCTATCGTACTTTAATGCTTGACACCTTGTGAGTACCAGCAATCAAGATCACCATGTCTAGAGGAGGAATCTGCTGCTCTTCTGCAAAACTATAAAGAGACAACAGACTTCATTTGACATCTAAATAGGTTTATATAAGCAATATTGGTTACTTTAAGCCTTTGGTTAATTTGATCTAATTTCTGTCTTCAGGAAAGAGTTGATTTCCAGGCCAAGGGATTCATAAAGCCTGATCCTTACCAGCCCAATTTCTGGTAAGGTTTTAGGCTTGAAAATTAGTGACTCGTGGTGGTGGGAGGCAAGCGCTGTGGTCATATACAAGTTCAGGCACCTAGAAAAGCCCACACATACCTGTTGCATTTTCGAATAGCGTTGAAACTTACCCCTCCCTCCACCCCCCCCCCCTTTTATACTTTCATCTTGGCTCATTACAAGGATTGGTTGACTGTCTGCCCTGTAGAAATATGTGAATGTGGAGGGGTTCTGCAAGTAATAGCTCTACCAATAAAGTTAGAAGCTTTGAACTGTAAAAATGGCCAGCAAAGGGAGCCTGAGCTATTGCAGATATATGCAGGCACTTCTGGTTGCCTGCACTGTATGCATATAATTGGCTTTTTTTTTTTTTTAAACAGTCCTCAACTCCGAGCCACATATGGTACCATGGGTGCACATGGTCATTAAGTGTGAGTGCTGGGATCCTAAATTCAGCAGAACAGAAGGCCAAGTCAAGAGCTGCTCCTTCTTTTTTTTTTTGTCCTCTAAAACTTTCTGATGAACACCGTCATTCTTTGAAGCAGCCAAATCTATTTTTTTTTTTTTTACACACTCACTCCACCTGCTTCAGTGTGTGTGTATTCTAGTTTGAGTGATTTGTCCCCAGTAGAGAAAAGCAAAGACAATTAAAGCATTGTCAAAAGTTGTAACCCTTACTCATTGTACTAAAAAGATATTATCAGAGCTTACATGCACACGCATGGTGTTGGGGTGTGTGTGTGTGTGTGTGTGTGTGTGTGTGTGGCATTGCCTCCACAATCTAAAATATATGGCAACAAACAAGCAAAAAACAGCCTTGGATTGTTTGTAGTATTTGACTTGAGTTGCTTAATCATGTGTGAACTTATAGTTGCATTCAAATTTGAACCCGACTTAAGAGGTCCAAGATAACAATGGCATGATAGATTTTAAATCCATCAGTGTTTTATGGATCCTAGGTGTCGGCTGCACCAAGGAATTCTGGGAGATTAAGCCTTCAACTGATTCCAGAGCTTCAGTCGGCAGTGGAGGTATCTGCATTTGACACTTAAAAAATAAAAATAAATAAATAACGCATAACTTGGTGCCAGGGAGTGGGATCAAATCTCAGTTTAGAGTGAAGTTGAGGCCCTGTGTGTGACCAATGGAGCCATCACCTAAAGTTTAACGGGCTTCATAAGGATTGATTTTAATAATGCAGACCATTTGCTGCACTTTTATCATCGTTGCCTTAGGCACAGGTTAGAATAACTTCATTGATTTTATTTAGGCAAGGCCTGGAATACAAAATATGCAAATTTGCTTAGAATATGTCCAGAATATTTTTTTTTTTTTTTAGGCTAAGCATATTTATAGCCACCAAGGCAGGCCATACATTTTTTCATTTTGTTCAACCGGGAGGTTGAACAAAATGAAAAGGTACATCATATGTGTGGATGGGGGAATCTCTTCGTTGAGCTATTGTATTCTGCTGGCTGGGAGCCTTCACTGTTGTCAGAATACAATGATCAATATTCCTGGCTTTAGCCCTCAGCACTGATTTGTTTTGGGGAAAAACCCAAAAGGCTGGTTGTATGCAAGTCTGTCAGTAGATCGACTTGTGTACAACCAGCTTACCCGTACATGAATCAACATTTGATGGGCCCTGCTGAACCAGTCAAATTTCAGTCCATGTATTGCCAGTTTAAGACCTGAGCATAATTTAGCCATCTGGTGCATAGACCATGACCATGAACTGACCATGTTTCAGATAATTTTTTATTACTGTAAGCATAAAGCTTGAATTTTAGGTCTATTCTGAATTTCATTTTGTTTTATGGTAAGCAGTGTTCAGATGTGAAAACCACCCGTGAGCCTTTTGTACAGTGCAATCTCTGAAAAAAACTGCTTATTGTCCTTTTAGATCTGGAATGTAACACATTCCTACCTGTGTAAATTGAGGTGTATGAACATATTTAAACATGTAAATAAATTTCAAATCTTATAGCAAATTGTTTTTGTTTGTCCCTTTTTTGCCCCTCCCCCCATTGTGATGGGTGAACCTTCAGCTGTCTCTCTTTATTTTCTGTTATTAATTATTGGGTGTACAATAAAAAAAATATACAAAAAAGGTACAAGTACCAAAGTAGTGTCTTCTCCACATTTTTAGATGTAATTGGCAGATTGATGGGATATATGTTTGCAAAGGTAATTGCACCACAATTCCATGGTATTTGAAGGACTGAACAATCTGAAAACTAGACCTTTGGTGCATTATAGCCGCCAGGTCAATAGGAAAGAAACTGTATTTCTCCCAATTAACTTGGAAACCCGAGGATTTTTCATACCATTTTACTACAGTTGGCAGTTAGTGCCTGGACTCATTAGGATCCGCCAAGTACAGTATACCAAGGTATTGTCGTATAATATGTGCTCTTCTAAAGTAGCAATAATGAGAACCAGCACACCATGTGAAGTGCAGGCAAGAGGCTCAATGGCAAAATTTAAACAAAAGG
Organism: Rana kukunoris; assembly: GCA_029574335.1. Classification (NCBI taxonomy): domain Eukaryota; kingdom Metazoa; phylum Chordata; class Amphibia; order Anura; family Ranidae; genus Rana; species Rana kukunoris. Next base: position 26,718 of record JAJQKJ010001544.1, read on the forward strand.
GCTGGTGCCCTGCCTTGTTCCTTGGTAAATATAAAAAGAGGCAGAAACCTGCCCATTTATCAGCACCATTGTTATAAAGGGTGATTATACTAGATCCAAATCCAGGCTATCAATTGTGGGCTATAAATTAGTAGTATTTGGAATAGGTATGGACACTACGCTCCACGCATCAAAAGCTCTACAAGTATCAAAGACACGATTAGTGTGGAAATGGGCATGGGGGATACTTGAGTTTATAAGTCTCCGAAATATTCATTCTAGTAGACCTGCCGAGGATAAAGTCCACCAGATGAGAGGTTAACTTGTTTATACGCTTGGCCAAAATCCTAACATTTACATTGATCAAGTAGATTTGCTGATAAAATTCACATTTGGTAGGGTCCTTTTTGGAGTTTCAGCATAAGTACAATAAGTGTGCCTCTCATAGAGGGAAGAAAACCCCCAGGCTCTCTGAGTTGGACAAAAAACTGTCACTGACCTTACCCATGACTGGTCTTTACAGTAAGGAGCATTGGAAGTGTGGACGCATTTCAACAAACACACAGAATAACCAAGCTCAACTTACCAACCAATCGGCAAGCAACCAAATTCACCTGTCCTAACGGTGCGTTAAAAACGGGGGTTTAGTTGCACGCATTTGCAAATACATGTGTAAGCTGCAGGCCCTGTCGAGGCTCCCTGTGTACTGCAGTCCTAACTGTTTGATGTACCTTTTTTGTCTGATACGTTTGAAGGAGATGAGGGCTTGGCAATTGTTTACATTTCCCGTGCCTTTCTGCTAGAAAGCAACCCAGGCCCAGTGTTTTATGAGATGGGAGCTGCTACATAGCCAATTCAATCTCTTTAGCGATGATAGGATCATCCAGCTCAAGTGGGAAGAGATATACCCGCTAGGCTGGGTATTGGCATAATGCACAGTAAAGGCATACAATGAGGAGAAAAAAAACGCAAAGGCATCCAGAATCCGTGAGGGGATATACTTGAGCGATGGATGTAGGGAGGTCACCTAGCCTTGCCAGATATGCTAGGAGACAAACCAACTTGTTGCCGTGCTCAAACAATTTTTGAGTAGTACAGTATACAATAGTCTCTTGGTAAGATCCAAAAGGTGGAGTTCATTCTTAAAAACTGCACTTTCAGTGCGCCTGCGCCATAGTCACCCGTGCCTGTCGTTATTGTAAATATCTCCTAAACCGTGCAGGTTTAGGAGATATTTCTTGCACCTACAGGTAAGCCTTAATCTTGGCTTACCTGTAGGTTAAAGTTGTGTCGTTGGGTTTACAGCCACTTTAACCCTCTTGGGCATGGAGTTCCCCAGAGCTTCACAGGTTGCCACTGGAGTCCTCTTACACTCCTCCATGACGACATCATTAAGCTGGTGGATGTTGGAGACCTTGTAATACTCCACCTTCCGTTTGTGGATGCCCCACAGCTCAATAGGGTTTAGGTCTGGAGACATGCTTGGCCAGTTCATCACCCTTTACCCTCAACTTCTTTACCAAGGCCGTGGTCGTCTTGGAGGTGCGTTTTGGGTTGTTATGTTGGAATACTGTCCTGTTGCCCAGTCTCGAGATCGGCCGGAGGGATAGACTGCTGCTGTACTGCTAAATGCACCTGTCTGGCGTTCAGCAGACTGTTCCCCAAGCAGCATGTCCTCGGTGTATCCACGCCATGCTTCCTTAAGAAAAAAAAACTGCGCCCGGAAGTGCACCATGTAACTTCCGGTTCCGGCGCCATCTTGCCGTGTCACCGGAAATCCTCAGACGCCATCTTGGTACACCGTGGTGAAGCACAAGGACACAGTTTCACACAGCCAGAGCTGGGGAAAAAATGGAACGGAGTTACCACCAGGTAGGCAAGTTACCTTTAAAAATAGGGAATCCTTCTGGTCAGAAAGTACAGGACTAACACCCAAGACTTGGCCATAACTAGTCCTGGATAATACCAGAGAAGGGGGGTCAACCAACGACAGTTACCAGATCTAAGAAAACAAAAAACGTGTCGGTGCTCCTGGAGGGTCTGGAAACGCAAAACTGAGGAAAGGGAGGGGCCTTTTAAATTGTATCTGATTTGTGTTTCCTGTAGAGGGCGGAGCCAATCATCTCTCAATTGGCTGTCCTGGAAGGTTCCTAAAAATAGTTACCGCTAAGTCTAACAGGGTTTTTTTGGCCCCCCAAATACGTTGGTCATCCTATTTATTGTCCAGAATAAAAAGGTATTGACTTTTGAGTGGATCATCTGGCGCGCCATCTTTTATTCCTGTTTTACCTGGTTTCTGCTTTAATGTGAAGAGAACATGCTGTCACCCATAGCTGCCAATATTCATCTTTTGCTCATTTGACAGCTGTAAACTGAAGCTGGCTTGATGGGGATGCGCTAGGTGGTAAACTCTCTTGTCTGTACATATGAACCCTTCCAGATACACAAATGACAGCCAAAACCACAAATGTAAAAACTGCATCCCTTGCCTAGAATATAATTAACCTTTTTAATAGTGTATAAATCATTTTAGAAAATTATCTTAATTGCCAAGGCTCAAGTTTATTGAATATGATTTTATCTCTGTTTTCATTCTCTTTATTCACGTTTCATATAACACATCAGTGTGTGTCATTTTAAGTACATAAATCTGCAGTGACCTATTTATCTTTCCACATAAAATGCAGCTGTTTTTTATCAGGATTTAAAATTTGATTGGCAAAACGAAGTATATTGATCTATAATTTTCCTCATTTAATATATTAAAAATAAACTGATACATGTGCAACACATGTACAGATCCCTCTTGCATTTCTAAAACGTTAGACAATACATCAATAGATGTTCTTACAATCTTGGGAAAAAGTAAGAACATCTAATGGAAATTGACTTTTTCTGCATATTGGAACAGTCAAATATTAGATCTTTATTCAAATAATAACTTCAGATAAAAGTGACATATTGAAATAAAACGCATAAAAAGTGCCCTTATAATAATTTCTTCAACATAAATATCAATAGATTCAATGGTGTACTGTTAAAAAAAAAAAGTACAACCTTGCCATCAAAGCTGGCAATACCCCCTGTAGTAGAAATTATGACCTTTAGGTGTTTTACATAACTTCCCACCACTCCAGTTGTAACATCAAGATGAACAAATTGTTAACAATAGGATACTTCTAGGGATTCATCCAATAATCGCTGTGATATTCAATGGAATATTTAGAAGAAGCTTGGATCCTATTTTCAGCCAAAGGAGTGTAATAATACTGCTGCTCGAAGGAAGTGGTATCTTGCGCCAATTAAATGAACAATTTAATAAAAAATATAATAATTATGACATATATATTTAGTGAATAAGCAGCTTCCCTGGAATTGAGACCTAAGTCAGAAGGTCAAAAATTGATAGTTGTGTGTGGAGGGGGTGCTATGAGTGGATTAGAAATTAACTGAAATGATCAAATGGTCCGTCTGTGCTAACAAGTTGGTGAAACATAAATACAATAAAAGTAATACGTGTATAAAAAGAGATATAAAATAAATGAATAACTGAATAAAACACTCAAAAAATGTTGAAGAAAATAAAGTCCATTCAAAAGTGTGAAATAAAGTCTGTTCAAAGATGTTCTTATCAGGTTGAACCGAGAGAACAATGTAGAAAATGTGTGTGACAGGTGTCCACCTCCCCCAAATGGTACACTAATGGATGGTGTCTTACCACAAAGCGTTGACCTGATTGTTTAGAAAAGGTCAAATAAAGCAGTTGGTCACTAAACCAGTTGAAAGATTCAGCTGGGCGGCTTTACGTTTCCTGGGCTCAGATTCTCTCTTAAAGGAGGGAGAGGGAAACCACCATAGTGAAGTACTGTTTATTAAAATATATCACAAGATAAAAACAGCGTAGCCAAATGGCCTCTTACTTGAATAGTGCCTAGAACCCGGCACTGAGGCTAGTCGGCATGGCAGGTAAACTGTGATGGCAGTTCCTCGCTGGGGAACTGGTGTGCGTGATGAGAATTCCTCGCTGGAAAGCCGGCGTGCGTTCCAAGCCTGAGAGCCAGCGGGACCGGAAGTGCGTCGTTCGTACGTAACTAGGCGCCTCGACGTACGTTTCGTTATAAACATGTCGTCAGCTTCCTGACGACGTATTTATCACGAAACGTACGTCGAGGCGCCTAATTACGTACGAACGACGCACTTCCGGACCCGCTGGCTCTCAGGCTTGGAACGCACGCTGGCATTGACTTCTATACAGAATTAATTTTGCTAATCGCCTCTCAAGTGTTCTTCAGGACGACTTGCAGAGTCGCCCCCGAAGTCGTGCCGCCGCAGTGTGAACCGGCTCTTAAGGTTTTTTTTGGTTGCACGCTTGTTTATTATTTGTATGTTTCCTTGGGCATTAAGTATTTAGGCTTTCATGAGCAGCAGCACCATTTTTGTGTTTGGTTTATAATTTTTTCACTTATTACAATATAATTTTTATATTATTCATCTATTTTTCACCATCTCTTTTTATTAGGTTAAGCGTAGAGTTCTTTCCTCTTTTTTTGATAGTTGTAACATGAACTAGTGCTTTATCACGGTTACATGATAATTTTCTTTTTTTAGGGTTATGTTCAAGGAGTGCAAAGAGAGATCACACAAACACTTGTAGGTATTACATTTAATTAAGTATTGACAAATACAGATATGTAATAATATTAGAATATATAACAAGAATACTTAAAGATGCCTTTTTCGCTATGTAGTCCCACCCACTTGCACGACATGGCACAGGTGATCGGACCCAGGCACATATTCGTCCTAATAGAGACTGAATGTTCCAAGTTTTTAGCTGCGTATGTAGGAATTGTGTGAAAGCAAGTGGTAAACTCCCGGCCAACTACCCTTGCAAGTAATATGAACTTTTAAGAACTTGATCAGTTTGCAAATGACATTCCTTTGGTATAATGTCAGCTAAGGTAACCAGGTTATTGGAGGTTTTAGATATGGTGAGACAACTTTAACCGCTTGTGGACCAACCCACGCACATATACTGTGACAGAGTGGCCACTCTGTGCCAGATCACGTACCTGATCGAAGAAATTTATATTTTTTTCTAAATTGTTGGTCTTTTTATTTATAGCGCAAAAAATATAAACTACAAATACCATCAAAAGAAAGCTTGATTTGTGGGGAAAAAAAGGACAAACCTCTTATTTGGGTACAGCGTCACATGACTGCGCAATTGTCAGTTAAAGTAATGCAGTGCCGTATCACAAAAAATGGCCTGGTCATGAAGAGAGGTAAACCTTTCCGTCGCTGAAGTGGTCAACAAGGAAATATGAAATATGTAATTTTTCCCATGAAAAAGTCAAAAATTTTCCTCCTTGCAAAATTCCTTCAGTTGGGGGTTTCCTTGCACAACCTTTCAAATCTCTGATAACATTTCAATGGGATTCGAATCAGGGCTTTAGCTTGGTCGGTCTATAGCCCTCATTTCTTCTTTTTGAGACACTGCGTCGCTTTAACAGACAATTGCGATCGTGCGATGTGGCTCCCAAACAAAATTGGTGTCCTTTTTTCCCCACAAATAGAGCTTAATTTTGGTGGTATTTGATCACCACTGCGGTTTTTATTTTTTGTGCTATAAACAAAAATAGAGCGTCAATTTTGAAAAAAAATGCAATATTTTTAACTTTTTGCTATAATAAATATTCTCCAAAAAAAAAAAATGTTTTCCTCAGTTTAGGCCGATACGTATTCTACTTATTTTTGGTGAAAAAAATTGCAATAAGCGTTTATATATTGGTTTGCGCAAAATTTATAGCGTTTACTAAATAGGGGATAGTTTTATGGCATTATTTGTATTTCTTTTTTTACTAGTAATGGCGGCGATCTGCATTTTTTTTTTTTATTGGGATTGGGACATTATAGCGGACACATCGGACACTTTTGTGACATTTTTGGGACCAATCACATTCATACAGTGAACAGTGCTATAAATATGCACTGATAACTGTATAAATGTGACTGGAAGGGAAGGGGTTAACCACTAGGGGGCGGGGTAGGGTTTAATGTGTAGCCTAGTTTGTGTTCTAACTGTAGGGGGAGGGGGTGACTGGGGGAGGTGACCAATTGTGTCCCTATGTACAAGGGACACAGATCGGTCTCCTCTCTCCCTAAAGGACGTGGAGCTCTGTGTTTACACATAGAGCTCCACGTCCCTGGTCAGTTACTGGGCAATCGTGTGTGATCATGGCCACCTCAGCAAAGCGGCGGGTGCACGAGCGCATCCCCTAGCGGCTTTAAAAGACAGGACGTCATATGACGTCCTGTCAGAACAATGGAGTCTTCCGCCCGCCGTCATTTGAGTGGTTAAGTGGTTAAAGTAGTTGTAAATACTTACAGGTGCATCTCATAAGATTAGAATATCACCACAAAGTTAGTTTAGTTCAGTAATTCAATTCAAAGATTGAAACGTATATATTATATACTGTAGATTCATTACACACAGTGATACATTTCAAGCATTTTTTCTTTTAATTTTGATGATTTATTGCTTACAGCTAGCCGAAAAACCCAAATTCAGTATCTCAGAAAATTAGAATAAAAAAAAAGAGGGATTTTCAATACAGAAATGTTGGCTTACTGAAAAGCATGTCCATGTACAGTATGCACTCAATATTTGGTCGGGGCTCCTTTTGCATGAATTACTGTATGAATGTGGCGTGGCATGAAATGGTTCAGCCTGTGGCACTGCTGGGGTGTTATGTTATGGAAGCCCAGGTTGCTTTGATGGTGGCTTTAAGCTCATCTACGTTGTTGGGTCTTGTGTGTCTCATCTTCCCCTGGCAATACCCCAGATATTCTCTATGGGGTTTAGGTCAGGTGAGTTTGCTGGCCAATCAAGCACAGTGATACCATGATCATTAAGCCAGGTATTGGTACTTTTGGCAGTGTGGGCAGGTGCCAAGTCCTGCTGGAAAATGAAATCAACATCTCCATGAAGCTGGTCAGCAGAGGGAAGGTAAAGTGCTGTGCTGACTTTGGACTTGATAAAACACAGTGGACTAACACCAGCAGATGATATGTCTCCCCAAATCATCACTGACTGTGGGAAATGTTGCATTTTCATTTGGAAATCAAGGTCCCAGAGTCTGGAGGAAGAGTGGAGAGGCACAGAATCCAAGTTGCATGAGGTCCAGTGTGAAGTTTTCACAGTCAGCGATGATTAGGGGAGCCAAATCAGCTGGTGTTGGTCCACTGTGTTTTATCAAGTCCAAAGTCAGCACAGCCCTCTACCAGGAAATTCCAGAGCACTTCACTGCAGTCTCTACCAGAGAGCATTGATGCTCACCAGCTTTATGGAGATGCTGATTTTATTTTCCAGCAGGACTTGGCACCTGCCCACACTGCCAAAGGTACCAATACCTGGTTTAATGATTATGGTATCACTGTGCTTAATTGGCCAGCAAACTCACCTGACCTAAAGCCTATAGAGATTCTGTGGGGTATTGTCAGGAGGAAGATGATACACCAGACCCAACAATGTAGATGAGCTGAAGGCCACTTTCGTAGCAACCTGGGCTTCCATAACACCTCAACAGTGGCACCTTTTTTTATTGGTCTTATGTAATATTCTGAGATACTGAATTTGGGGTTTTCACCAGCTGTAGGCCATAATCGCCAAAATGAAAAGAAAGAAATTCTTGAAATATATCACTCTGTGTGTAAGGCATCTATATATAATATAATGAGTTTCACTTTTTAAATCGAATTTCAGAAATACGTTAACTTTTTAATGATCTTAGTTTATGAGATGCACCTGTACATATATCAACTGAAGTGACTGGCCTCAGGTGATACACGGAGATGAAGCAAATCCTCCTACATAAGTTGTACCCGTTTATCTGTAGCACTCTCTTCTCTATATTGGATCAAAGTACAGGATCTGATTTTGCACACTGAGACCTGAGTGGAGGGAATGGACACAACTCCCTCTACACAGTCTCCTAGGGAAACATGCACATCTGAAGATGTCAATCATCTGCTGTGTGCTGGAGGGAGCTTGGGCATTGTCTGGTGTCAGCATAGACCAGTGATAGCTAACCTTGGCACCCCAGATGTTTTGGAACTACATTCCCATGATGCTCAACTACACTGCAGAGTGCATGAGCATTCATGGGAAATGTAGTTCCAAAACATCTGGGGTTCCAAGGTTCACTATCACTGGCATAGACCGTCAGATATAACATTATATAACATATAACATTATTTAAAAAAAGATAAAATAACAGAACACGCATAAATGATACTAGGTACTTTGGATAGAGGCAAGTACACACTATAGAAAGGTGTGATTCTCTAATTTTTATTTTACAGCAACTTTAACATCCCTCACATACAGGTTAAATTGGTGCAGTTCCTTTCCAAATGTAGATGCATGCACCTCAACATCAACTGTTGCAAAAGTTACCTGTGGATACAATGACATTATTGGGTTTTGGGAGACTTTTTTGAGCATCAAATAGTCAAATCTTTGAAATCTATCATATTCGTGTCGCTAGAAACACACCAGAAATAAGACCGAGAGCATAAGTCAGTAGTGTGAGCCTATTGGGCTCTCATTTTATGTGCAAAGCTGGCATTTTAAAGGTGAAGACTGTTTTTGTTTTTCACTCTCTATTGCACCTGTAGAAAAAATAAATAAAATTGCTTCAATACTCGCCTTTTGTTAAAGAGTTCTGCTGGTCAACAGCTACAAATTCTGCTGCTGCTTTTAATATAAGGACACTTACCTGTCCAGGGAGCCCGCAATGTTGGCACCCAAGCCGATCTTCAGATCGACTCCCGGGTGCTGCCGCCCCCATTCCTGGTAAGGGAACCAGGCAGTGAAGACTTTTGGCTTCACTCCTGGTTCCCTACTGTGCATGCGCGAGTCATGCTGCGCATTCTGATTGCTCCCTGCTCTCTTCTGGGACCTGTGTGTCTCCCAGAAAACAGCGGGGAAAGGGGGATTTTCGTGACATTGCGTAGAATAGGTATTTGACAAGTATCTGCTCCCCCTCCTCCCTGAAAGGTGCCAAATGTGACACCGGAGAGGGGGAGGAATTAAAACAGTGGAAGTTCTAATTCTGGGTGGAATTGCGCTTTAAGTATCCTCTGCAGTACTTCTCATTCACCACTAGTTGCTGCCATTCTACGAGGTGCAACTCCTGAAAAAGTTTCATGCAGATTGGGCTGACCTCCCCAATGCTACTGATGGAGAAAAGAAAGGACCCATGATGTCACTAGACTGGCCTTAAGTTTTGCAGGCATTCATGGTCTTATTTATTTATTTTTCGAAATGTCCATTTATGTTGTTCTGTCTCTGCTTTCTTCAAAGCACCCCCTCCACATTTAAGGGTGTTATAAATTGTCTCTTGTGATATCTGCAAGTCCTGCCAGGTCTCTGAAAGATCATCCTTGAAGGCATACTTTATCTCATTAAAGACAAAACCAGAGAAAATTTCCAGCTCAACTCACCAACTAGTCTGCTTACCAACCAAATTAACCTGTCCAACAGTATGCGTTTAAAACAAGGGTTTAGTTTGCAAACGCATGCATAATCTGCAAGTCCCCTTCAAGCACCCTGTTTTACTTGCAGTCCTAACCTTATAAATGTATGAGAAGCTCCACAGTGGGAGCACATGCATTCTAATGGATAGATAAGGGGCAGGTGGGCCTGGAGGTAGCCCAGCCCACCTTAAAGGCACTGGGGCACATTGGTAACCCAGCACAAAGCACAATGGAAGCAAACATGCCCAGTGTCCCCTGACCAAATTTACACCAGTAACTTTTATCTCTTTATGAGGCAAACCTCTGAACGAGATATATTTCTTACAAGTAGGCAGGGAGTGCAGAATCCGAGGTATCTTTACTGTTGATAGTAAGTGAGAGAAGCCGGCAGTAGGAGTGTCTTCCTGTCATAGTTGTGAGGGGAGCATGGAGGGCTCACTGGGTTTGCAGGGCTGAGACTGTTTTTTCACGCCACAAAGCCACAACCCCCATGGATGTATATTTTTCTGTAAAAGGGAATTAATATAAAGAATACTTACCAGCACACCTTAAGAGGTGAGTTATTGCCAGCCATTTCAGGGCCTTGAAAGATTTTCTTAATGGACCTTGTTAAATGAAAGTGGCCTTGCGAGTTTCTGAAACCTGGTTGGTTGGTGATAACCTTTTTCTGATGTCTCAATAAAAGACATAAACCTTGATAAATGAAGTGGTTACTGATGAGGAATCTTTATAAAGTCAATTGATGGCTTGTTTCTTCCGGCTTAATCATTCAAGAGGGGGGGGCCGATCTGCTGATGTACTTCGTTGCAGCCCGGTCTCCTGGAAGTGGGGAAGGGGTACCTGTAAAAAACAGGTAGCCGCCCCCCCCCCAAAAGGTACAAAGTGTGTCACCAAAGGGGGGGAGGAATCAGATAACCAGAAGTTCCACTTTTGGGTGGAACTCCACTTTAAATATACCATTAAAGTAGAAGTATTAAGAGAGGTATGGACTCCAGAGATAGAGATATCATTTTGCCCCTGTACAAATCATTAGTAAGACCTCATCTGGAATATGCAGTCCAGTTTTGGGCACCAGTTCTCAAAAAGGATATCGGAGAACTGGAGAAAGTGCAGAGAAGGGCAACCAAACTGATAAGAGGCATGGAGGAGCTCAGCTATGAGGAAAGATTAGAGGAACTGAATTTATTCACTCTTGAGAAGAGGAGAATAAGGGGGGATATGATCAACATGTACAAATACATAAGAGGTCCATATAGTGAACTTGGTGTTGAGTTATTCACTTTAAGGTCAACACTGAGGACAAGGGGGCACTCTTTACGTCTGGAGGAAAAGAGATTTCACCTCCAAATACGGAAAGGTTTCTTCACAGTAAGAGCTGTGAAAATGTGGAACAGACTCCCTCCAGAGGTGGTTCTGGCCAGCTCAGTAGATTGCTTTAAGAGAGGCCTGGATTCTTTCCTAAATGCACATAATATAACTGAGTACTAAGTTTTGTAGGTAAAGTTGATCCGGGGTAAATCCGATTGCCTTTCGGGGGATCAGGAAGGAATTTTTTCCCCTCCGGTAGCAAATTGGATCATCGCTCTGCTGGGGTTTTTTGCCTTCCTTTGGATCAACTGTGGGTATGGAGTTGGGTGTATGGGAGGATGTACTGTGTTTTACTTTGTTTTATTATTTTTTTTTTTTTTTTTTTTTTATGGTTGAACTGGATGGACTTGTGTCTTTTTTCAACCTGACTAACTATGTAACTATGTAACTATGTAAGTACAGCCAAAGCTTGTTTGGCTGTACTTTTCCTGTGAATCACAGGAGTGCAGTTTGTTCTGCACTCTTGTGATCCATTTTCAGCAGACAGCGGGCTGACGCCAAGATTGTGACAATGAAGTCGGCATATGCCAACATACCTGGACTGGCACCGGCTCAGCCTCTCCCGCCCTCTCTACAGCCCAGAGCACCAGTGAGCGGGAGGGGGGGTGGCAAAACAGAGAGCCGGTGACTGAGAGTGACCTTCTGCTCAGGAAGCCCTGGGTGTTTAATCGCTCGGTTCTCAGTGTTAGAGACCGATGCTGCATCCTCCTAAGTATGATTCTGGGGGGGGGAAACTCCATACTTCTCTTTTAAGGCATTTTTTGTTATATCTGTTCGATAAGTGCAAAAAATACCTGTTGCTCTTGCCAGAAATAGGCAAGCTGATAACTTCAGTGCTTTATGCCCACGCTGTATCATTAGCTATTATTTGTTCTGAGAAGTACATGCCCATCCATGTCCATAACATAGAGGACAAAGGGAGGTTCCAGCAATCCTTTTCTGTTTTGTTGCCCTGATACAGTAGGGTGAATGAGTGTTGTTACACTAGGACAGGAAGTGTGTTACTGGTAGAATCACCAGGCGAAATAGAAAAATAAAAAGATATATAAAAAAAATAAAAGACTGGAGACAGACAAAAACGCAGTCACCACATCTAAGTATTGGTAAGCTGCAATATATAAAATGTTTGTTTTTAGATATGCTTTCTAGCCGACCATACACAGATATGAGGATTCACTGATGTGGGTCTTTTCCGTGAGGCCGCATATCTACATATCTGTCTTTGTGCTGGGAGCGCACTGCACAGCACGTTCCCAGCAAGGAGACTGGGATCTGACCAGCAGCCCTGAGTCTCTTACTAATAATCGGGACCTGGGACTCCCTGTCCTGGGTCATTTGATCACTGTGAAAGTCTCTGGTTGGCTATCACAGTGGTTAGTCACTGGGAAGCCTGTCCATGTGAAGATGTAGGTGTAAATATACAAAAGTTTATAAAAATAAATAAATAATAATAAAATAAAATAATTAAAAAATAATCGTTAGATCAAGATTTGATCTACTGTAGATCAGTGCCAGCATTAGTGTTGGGGTCAAGGTAAGGGTCAGTGGTCAGAGTAGGTATATTTCGGGTAGGATTTATTTTTCCAAAACATTTTTTTTGTATTAGTATTAGGTAGGATAAAATACGCAGTATCGTTTCTGGACCCTACGCCAGGTACAAACAACAACAAGCATACACATATGTGCTATCGCTGCAATTGTCAGTTGCAGGAGAATTTATTTAGAATTGTTCTTTGGTGGTAAGTTATGGTAATAGCAAGAAATATACTTTTTTTTTTTTTACTTCTTTGGGCCAGTTTTTCTTTGATAATAAAAAAATCTGAATATATCTGTTACTATTTACCACAAAAATAAATTCCAATTTGTCCTGAAAAAACTGAGTATAATCCACCTGGATACACATCGTAGTTGCGATGATATATAAAGTTTTATTAACACATGTCAAAGTTGCAAAATTGTGTTCAGGCATTAATATTTTACCCTCTGTCACTAAGGGGTTAAGGGAATTACCAGAAACACATTTCCTCCATATTAACAATTTATTGAGTAGGTGTAAACATTTAGGCTGGGTTCACACCTATGCGAATTGGTTGCGGTTTCAACCGCATCCAAAACGCAGAACATTTCTAAATACATTGTTTTCAATGAGACTGGTTCACATATGTGCGATGCATTCGCACTGCGCATTGCTGGAAATCCGTATGCATTGTGGAGGCCTTGCGGTGCGAATTCAGGCCCATTATCTTCTATGGGTTCGCAGATGTGTTCAGTTCTCTTCAGGAATTTCTGTCATTCAGCTCAATACATTTCTCCCCCACTCTCCTCTCACCCGGAACTTCTCCCAGGTCTCCAAATTCGCAGCAAAAATTGAGCTAATCTGCTGAACACTTCCCTTATCTATCTGCAGAGATAAAAGAGCTGAAATACGCACGGCACAAGTGTAAACCCAGCCTTACTGACATCCAATATTGGAAGAAAACTGCAAATCAATTAATGCTTTGTCTTTTTTTATGTTTTTTGATTTGTATTTTCACATGCCACACATTTGCCTTTAGATTAAGGCCTTAACCAGATGGGTGCCGACACCGGTACTGTGTGCAGGAAGTATTTGTATTGCCATTTGCATCCACAATGAGCTACATGCAGGTAACCTATGGAAGTCCATGCAGACACAGCTGTATGTCCAAATTTGACAGCTGAAAGGAAACGGGTGTACGGCCCAGAATGCAGACAGGCAGCACCCATATGAATGAGGCCTAAAGCCGAGTATAAATTATCATAATAAAGGTTTAGTCCAGACATAGCTTATATTTTTGTTTTATTTGCAGTTTCTACTTTTGTTACAGTAAGTACAGTTTCATAATATTTTCAATTTTTCGATATACAAATGTTGTGATTGAAGTGAAAACTATCGTGTCACACAAAATTCTTTATTAGTGAAAGAAGGAAATATTCTATGTATTTTATATATATATATATATATATATATATATATATATATATATATATATATATACAGTACATCCCAAAAGTTTGGACGCACCTTCTCATTCAAAGAGTTTTCTTTATTTTCATGACTATGAAAATTGTAGAGTCACACTGGAGGCATCAAAACTATGAATTAACACATGTGGAATTATAAACATAACAAAAAAGTGTGAAATAACTGAAAATATATGTCATATTCTAGGTTCTTCAAAGTAGCCACCTTTTGCAGCACACACATCTCTAGAACAACTGATAAGAGGAGACTCTGTGAATCAGGCCTTCATGGTAGAATATCTGCTAGGAAACCACTGCTAAAGAAAGGCAACAAGCAGAAGAGACTTGTTTGGGCTAAAGAACACAAGGAATGGACATTAGACCAGTGGAAATCTGTGCTTTGGTCTGAGGAGTCCAAATTTGAGATCTTTGGTTCCAACCACCGTGTCTTTGTGCGACGCAGAAAAGGTGAATGGATGGACTCTACATGCCTGGTTCCCACCGTGAAGCATGGAAGAGGAGGTGTGAGGGTGTGGGGGTGCTTTGTTGGTGACACTGTTGGGGATTTATTAAAAATTGAAGGCATACTGAACCAGCATGGCTACCACAGCATCTTGCAGCGGCATGCTATTCCATCCGGTTTGCGTTTAGTTGGACCATCATTTATTTTTCAACAGGACAATGACCCCAAACACACCTCCAGGCTGTGTAAGGGCTATTTGACCAAGAAGGAGAGTGATGGGGTGCTGCACCAGATGACCTGGCCTCCACAGTCACTGGACCTGAACCCAATCAAGATGGTTTGGGGTGAGCTGGACCGCAGAGTGAGGCAAAAGGGACAACAAGTGCTAAGCATCTCTGGGAACTCCTTCAAGACTGTTGGAAGACCATTTCAGGTGACTACTAGTGTTGAGCGGAATACGCCATATTCGATTTTGCGATATTTCACGAATATATAGAAGAATATTCATGAAATATTCGCTAATATCGAATATTTGTGATATTTTATCAAAAAAAAAAAAAAATTTGCGAAATTTCGCTAATGCGAAATTGATTGCGAAATTCTCGTCCGCGCATGCGCGCGAACAACACGCAAAAACGGAGATAATTTCCTGGATCTTTGCCAGGCACAAGGCAAATTGTATTTATTACAGTCTGTAGATGCTGCCAGGTCCTTATAAATATGAAACATACACAATGGAAAAATGAGATGATGTTTATAGTGCCTGACATGACAGTGATCTTATATAATGGCTCATAATAAGCCAATGGGTGATGTCATTGACTAGACTCTGCAGCAGTTGTCAGAAATGTCTCCTCTTCACTAAAGTCGGTTCCTTTATAAAGGTATTTTATAAATGTAATTTTCATGTTTGATGTGTTTATTCCCCCCCCCCCATTTTTATTGTAACAATGAGTGCTATGTACCTCTTAGTCACGTAGGGAAAGGGGCCCGGTGGCTATGGAGGTTGCTAACCTCTGACAACTGTGGTAGGAGAACTCTGATTGGCTCTGATGCAAAAGAAGGGCAGAGAAAGTATTCGCGAATATTCGCAATACGAATATTCGCATTGCGAATATTCGGCAACATAAAAGGATCGCCTCAGCTACTCGGCCCAGGGTCTCTAATCATACCAGCAATGCTTTTAGACGTCGATGGAGATCACTAGGATGTGATCTGTTTTAAAAATAAATTTGAAAAAATACGAATATTCGCAATAGCGAATATTCACCGCAATATTCGATTTATTCGTGAATACTCGAATATGCAATATTCGTAACGAATATTCGCAATGCGAATATTCGTGAGCAACACTAGTGACTACCTCTTGAAGCTCATCAAGAGAATGCCAAGAGTGTGCAAAGCAGTAATAAAAGCAAAAGGTGGCTACTTTGAAGAACCTAGAATAGGACATATTTTCAGTTGTTTCACACTTTTTTGTTATGTATATAATTCCACATGTGTTAGTTCATAGTTTTGATGCCTTCAGTGTGAATCTACAATTTTCATAGTCATGAAAATAAAGAAAACTCTCTGAATGAGAAGGTGTGTCCAAACTTTTGGTCGGTACTGTATATATATATATATATATATATATATATATATAATAAATATATATATATAAATATATTTTTGCTCAAGTACAGTATACAGCACTAACCTATTGTGCAGCATTACCTGTAAAAAACTGATGGTATGCTGCCCATATACACAGTCATGACTCACAGTCATGATGTGAGCCAATGGGACGCTACTACAAGGATCTGGTGGTAGTCCTAATTATTTTTGTGCTCCAGGTAAACTTGCAGCATTTTATTTCTGTATTCCACCATTCTTTTAGCATTGTCTTTGTCTATCTGTCTATCCTGTGAATGAATTACAGAGTAAATGTTTCCTTGCCAACTCGTACAATAGCTTTCCTTGCTCAGGTTTTTACAGTCCTGTACAGCTGGCACAGTACTGGTGTAGCCTGGCAGACTGAATTCAGCCTTCCTTACTTGGCTTTCAAAAGTCAGTGGGTGCGCTCTGTATATCAATGCAGGGGGAAAATCATTTATGTTTTTGTCCCCATGCTTTTCATTATGTACGTCATCACTACACCGCTTTTGGCAATCACCAACTGCTATCAGGAACACAGGAATAAATAGCAGGCCATGAAGGGCACCGAATGCAAGGACGAGTAACATGATTTTAAAAAAGGTTCTAAAAATATAACTTTCTGCACTAGAAAGGGCTGCAATCCCTAGGATTGTGGAGAGAGCTCCCTGTACTATGGGGTAACCAAGCACGCGCAGTGCATCAATCATCCTCTCATTGACATTTCTCTTTTGATTAGAGACACATGCATACACAATATGTGCTGAAAAATCGACAGAAAACCCAATGCAAATGACCAAATTGATCATTGATATGGAATCTAGGTTAACTTTCCAAAAAGCCATAAACCCTGTGACACCAGCAATGATTGATGCAATATCAAATGTCACCCATAAGGCGCACAAGGGATCTGGAATAAACAAAACTGAAATTACAAGCATGACAACAGTAGCGACTATGATATTCTGGATTGTGTTTTGAATTATTACAATGTATTGATCCAGGTAAATGAATAATGGGTGATAAACAATTATATTAAAACTGCAATTATTTGTGGTGTCCCGTAAATGGGTTAACATATCTTTGGCATTGTCAATATTGATTACATTGACAGCCTGGATAAAAAATCTGGAGGCCTTAATTTCATTTCCTTCTATTCTAATATCCTGCTTGAAGCCAGAAACATTTTTAAACATTTTATCTAAGTTTTTCAAGAAATTTTCCTTAGTGCTAATGTTCAGATTTTCTCTCTTAGACATCTCTATGTAGGCTCTCATCCAAGATGTGGAATATTCCTTGGCTATATAGCAGCTCTTTTCTAAGTTCTGCATGCAAGTATCAATGACCTCCCGGGTCTTTATTTCCCAATAATCCGCTTTACTGGTCACAACCACCATAACCCTTGGGCCATACTCTGAAAAATATAATGCTTCTGTATCATAAAAGTGAGTTAAGGAAGAGTTGGCTTTGGCCAAATCTCGGATATCAATTCCATCTTTAATCTGAATACAACCATAAATGCTAGCAGATAGGTATAGCAGATATAAAATGAGTACCAATACCTTAGCCCAAGGCTTGGTGAGGAATGGACCATAGTATTTATAAAAGAAGATTGTAATAGGATGCTCTGTCTCTTTCTCCTGTGAGGAGTCCAAGACTCCTCCAACACAACATGCATTGTACAACCAGCTCCGTTTATTATCCCTATTGTCACTTACTTTCATGCAAACTAACCAATGTCTGTTGTTATTTTCATGGATTCCATTCAAAGCAAGTATAGCTCCAAAGAATGTTATGCAGTAGATGTAACAGAAAACCAGAGCAGTCCCTGTGTAGATACAGAATGATTGAACGGATGGGAAATGGGTCATTATTCCAATGTAGAATGCTAGCACATCAGTTAGAGTGGTAATGGTGATGGACACAGCTGCCTCTTGATAGGTATCGGCCATTCGTTCTTCTAGGGTACTTGCCAATTTAGTTTGCTTCCAGCAAGATATTATAATGAACATGTTGTCTACTCCAACTCCTGCAAAAACAAACAAAAAAAATGATCACAGTCACGCACTGCATATGCAAAATATATAACAAGTATCAATATTTTGTGTGGCCACCATTTTTTTCCAGCACAGACTTAACCCTCTTGTATGTTAGAGACTTTGTGCTCCTCCACCTTCCATTTGAGGATGCCCCGCAGATGCTCAATAGGGTTTAGGTCTGGAGACATGCTTGGCCAGTCTACCACTTTTACCCCCAGTTGTCGTCTTGGAAGTGTGTTTGGGGTTGTTATCATGTTGAAATACTCCCCTGCAGCCCAGACTCTGAAAGGAGGGGATCATGCTCTGCTTCAGTATGTCACAGTACGTGTTTGCATTCATTGTTCCCTCAATGAACTGTAGCTCCCCAGTGCTGGCAGCACTCATGCAGCCCGAGACCATGGCACTCCCACCACCATGCTTGACTGTAGGCAAAACACACTTGCCTTTGTACTCCTCACCTGGTTGCCGCCGCACATGCTTAACACCATCTGAACCAAATAAGTTTATCTTGGTCTCAGCAGACCACAGGACATGGGTCCAGTAAGCCACGTCCTTAGTCTGCTTGTCTTCCGCAAACTGTTTGCGGGCTTTCTTGTGCATCATCTTTAGAAGAGACTTCCTTCTCGGATGGCAGCCATGCAGACCAATTTGATGCAGTGTGCGGCGTATGGTCTGAGCACTGACAGGCTGACCCCCCCACCCCTTCCACCTCTGCAGCAAAGCTAGCAGCACTCAAACATCTATTTCTCATAGACAACCTCTGGATATGACGCTGAGCACATGCACTCAACTTCTACCATGGCAGAGCCTGTTCTGAGTGGAGCTTGTCCTGTTAAACCGCTGTATGGTCTTGGCCACTGTTCTGCAGCTCAGTTTCAGGGTCTTGGCATCTTTATGTAGAGAAACAATTCTTTTGGTCAGTTCTTTGCCATGAGGTGCCATGTTGAACTTCCAGTGACCAGTATGAGAGAGTAAGGCCGCGTACACACGATCAAATCTATCTGCTGGAAACGGTCGGCCCAACCGTCCCAGCAGACAGATTCGATCGTGTGTACGGGCGAGCCGACGGATTTGGCCACCCGACAGATTTCAAAGCATGCTTTGAAATCTGTCAGCTGGGAACCTGTCGGCCCGATATGTCTGCTGGTTAGTACGCTAACCAGCAGACATATCTTCTCGCACATGCGTCGAATGGATTCGACACATGCGCGGAAGAAATTCACTTCCTGGTGCGATGATGTGGCGGCGTCAACGTCACCACCACGTCAGCGCGCCGTCTGCCGGCGGGGATTTTGGTTTGATCGTGTGTACACGATCAAACCAATACATCCCAGCAGACAGATTTGTTCAAATCGGTCTGTCCGACCGATTTGAACAAATGTGTCTGCTCGTGTGTACAAATTTGACACACCTGAGAACTTGTAACACTTATGAGTCACATGACACTGGGGAGGGAAATGGCTAATTGGGCCCAATTTGGACATTTTCACTTGGGGTTGTACTCAATTCTGTTGCTAGCGGTTTAGACATTAATGGCCGCGTGCTGAGTTATTTTGTGGGAAAGGCAAATTTACACTGTCATACAAGCTGAACACTCTAGTTTTATGAGATGCATTTGTACTTATAGTTTAACCACTTCAGCCCCGAGCCTGTTTTTCAGATTCGGTGCTTACGAGACTAAAACAGTTTTTTTTGCTAGAAAATTATTTAAAACCCCCAAACATTATATATTTTTTTTCTAACACCCTAGAGAATAAAATGGCGGTCATTGCAATACTTTTTCTCACACCGTATTTGCGCAGCGGTCTTACAAGCGCACTTTTTTTGGAAAAAATTCACTTTCTTGAATTAAAAAATAAGACAACAATAAATTTGGCCCAATTTTTTTATATATTGTGAAAGATGATGTTACGCCGAGTAAAATGATACCCAACATGTCACGCTTAAAAATTGCGCCCGCTCGTGGCATGGCGTCAAACTTTTACCCTTAAAAATCTCGATAGGCGACGTTTAAAAAATTCTACAGGTTGCATTTTTTGAGATGCAGAGAAGGTCTAGGGCTAGAATTATTGCTCTCGCTCTAACGATAGCGGCGATACCTCACTTGTGTGGTTTGAACACCGTTTTCATATGCGGGCGCTACTCGCGTATGCGTTTGCTTCTGCGCGCGAGCTCGTCGGGACGGGGCACTTTAAAAAATTTTTTTTGGGGTTTTCGTTTTTATTTCTATTTATTTTATAATGTTTAACACTGAAAAAAAATAAATAAAAATTATCACTTTTATTCCTATTACAAGGAATGTAAACATCCCTTGTAATAGAAAAAAGCATGACAGGTCCTCTTATATTAGAGATCTGGGGTCAAAAAGACCTCAGATCTCATATTCAGGCTTAAATGCAAAAAAAAAAAGTCAAAATGTAAACAAATTAAATGTCTCTTTAAGACGCTGGGCGGAAATGACGTTTTGACGTCACTTCCGCCCAGCAGAGGTATGGGGACGGCTGAGGGACATTTTTTCCCTCAGTCGCATCCCCGGACAGCCAGCAAGAGGACACGATTGCCTCCGCCGCTACCGACGGCTACGGTAAGCGGCGGAGGGCGCGGGAGAGCGGCGGGAGGGGGGGGGGCACCCTCTCCCGCCGCCGGTAACAGCGATCTCGCGGCGATGACCGCCGTTATCGTTAACAGGACCGCCCCACGAAGAGATGGATATCTCGGTTGTGGCAGCAGCTGCTGCCGTTACCGAGATATCCATCTTCAAAAAAATGACGTCTTTGGACGTGGGGCTGGTCAGAAGTGGATAAGTGTGTGTGCAGAAACAGGAGCACCAGCATCATTTTGCGTCAATAAAAACATCTGCTGCCATGCTATGTTGCTGCTAATAATGCAATATGTCAATAGGCATACTAAGTACACACCCAGAAAGTAGCCAATAGGCGTTTCTTTAGCATTATCCTTTGCTTTGTCTGATTTAAATCCTTGATTCCTAAATAGCAATTACATTTTACTTCTCCACTGAATGCAAAAAAAAAAAAAAACTAATGATAATCAGACAATTACACATTTCCTCAATAATTTAAAAATTATTTTTTTTTTTTTAACTCGCAGGACTTGTTATTTTTCTTTCTAATTAAAAATAGACAATTTAATTTCAAAATCTAAATATAACGTTTTAATTATGGGATTCAAGGGCAGAAAAAAAAAGTACCCACAGAACTTCAGTTTATTATTTTATTTTACTTACCGAGTATAAGAAATGGTGCATATGCGACTGTTCTTGCAAAAGGTACTTTACACAGTAAGAGGAGCCCAAAGCTGGCCATCATGGCTAATCCAGGTGATATTACACCCAGTGTTGTTAGCCAAATTTTATTTCTCACGTTGTCCAAGCTAAAATAAAGATATAAAGATGTGTTTTACCCTTTTATCTACAATAGATAGTCTTATAAATCCACCATATTAAGTGGATAAACAAATTCCCTGAGAAAGTGGCCTTCTTTTTAATCAATTAGAGTACTTTGGACCTCCTATTATATAGAAGTCTTGCTATCCGGCAAGAAGTGTGTGCAGCTGGTGGTGTGGAGAAGAGCAGCTGAAATTTAAAGCCCTTCTCTGAAAACCCTTCTCTTTAAAGAAGCCCACCCTGCTTCTAACTAATACACTGTTTTACTTCCTAAATCAGCTCATCCCCCACAACTATTTATATCAAGTGACCCTCCCTTTTTAGATTGTAAGCTCTAATGAGCAGGACCCCTGATTCCTCTTGTACCAAATTGTAATGTAACTGTAATATCTGCCTTAATTTTGCTAAGCACTGCACCAACTGTTGGCGCTATATAAAACCTGTATAATAATAATAGTAATAATAATACCTTAGCACAGCACTTTTATATCAGATCCCTGACTTATGTGTTTATGGACTTGGTTTGTGCAATTCATGTCACCCCTTGATGTATGATCTGTACATTTGTATTCTATATGCAGTATGTTGAAATTTTTCTCGTTTAGTTTTTTAAATGGATTTTTAATTTTATTACCTGTTCACTCTTAGGCCTCGTACACACAATCAAATATGTCTGCTGGAAACGGTCTGCTAGACCGTTTCAGCAGACAGATTCGATCGTGTGTACGGGCAAACAGACGGATTTGGCCACCCGACAGATTTCAAAGCATGCTTTGAAATCTGTCGGCTGGGAACCCGTCCGCCCGACATGTCTGCTGGTTAGTATGCTAACCAGCAGACATGTCTTCTCGCACACGCGCCGAATGATTTCGACCCATGCGCGGAAGTGTTTTACTTCCTGGTGCGGTGACGTGGCGGCGTCAACGTCACCGACACGTCAGCGCGCTGTCTGCTGGCGGGGATTTTGGTTTGCTGGTGTGTACACGCGAGCAAACCAAAATCCCAGCAGACAGAGCTGTTCAAATCGGTCGGTCCGACAGATTTGAACAGACTCATTTAATCGTGTGTACGAGGCCTCAAAGGAATAGCACACCATCTTTTATATAGGGTAGACTAGTCTATGGGCCAGATTCAGGAACACTTGCGCTGGAGTATTTCGATATGCGCCGCGTAACTGTGATGATGCGCCGTCGTTTCTATGTGCCCGTACCCACCAAACTAGATGCGCCCAATAACGGGTCATTTGCGACCGGCGGAACGTTCCGACGCCAGAGTATCGTCAGCGCTTAATTTCGCTGGGCGCATCAGTCGCGCCTATTGATTTCCCCTGCAAATATGCAAATGAGGGATTTTTCCCAATTCACGAACGGATTAGCACCATACGCTGGCTACATGCGCCGCGCGTATCTCGTCCGTCCGGCGCAAAGTTATTTCTACAAAAGGCTGCTTTATCTTTACTCCAGACGGTCACAGGTCAGCAGGAGAGCAGCTACAGCAGCGTTACCGACGATAAGAGCTAGCTGAGCACCCCCACTTGCAGGACAACACCTCTGTCCATGCTTGTCTGTCAAATTTTACAGCCATGGAGGAAGACATCATAGGTCTCCATAGCCGAGATGACGGCTGACAGCTCCTGGCCATTAAAGTTCAGCTTTCTCCTGTGTGTTTGCGGGGAACGGGAGCAGCCACCTCAGAACAAAAGTAACATCACTGCGGGGAGGGGGAGCAGGATATACTTTAGTGCCGGAATGGCGCTTCTACGGGCGCATTTAAACGCCCAACGGAAGGCATTGCGCTGACGTTTCCCGTGAAGTGGTGCCGACGGAAGTTGTGAGCATGCGCACAAAGGGGGCGAGTGGAGCCTCACTCACTGCGCATGCTCCGTGGTTGATGCGCTGAACGTAAGCCTCTGCGCTGGGCTCCGCCCATCATTTACATATGATCACACCCACTTCCCCTTGCGTCGGGTTACGCCAGCGCATTATCATTACTCTGGCGCAAGTTTACGCGCAACTGCTATGTGAATAACAGTACTTGCGCCGAAAGGGTCTTCAGAGTAACGTAAATGAGAAGCGTTACTCCAGAGGAAAGATACTCTCATCTACCTGAATCTGGCCCTATATGTTTAGTGACTGAAGACAATCTCTGATTTGGATTTCCAGAGATTTTTGTAGTTTAATTTTTTTGGAGGACAAAACTACTAAAAAAACTACCATTTGTGGTCTGCATATATCTGTAAATAAATACATGTAAATAATTGTTGCAGTGTATATACTATGAAAGGATTGTGACCAATAGATTAACTAGAAATTGGCACAATGAGCTGGAATATGTATAGACCAAAATCTCACTGAAATAGGCCCCTTTAACCAAGATGCTCTCATGACCATGCAGCTTTGTGGCCTCCTCCTTTTCTGTACCTTCAATAAAATCAATTGTGAATATTTCCCATGCCATAAAAAATAATGTTTTATTGTTTAGTTCTTGCAGGCTTCCTAAAGAAAAGAATGTAACATTATAAAGTTAGAGGCATATTTAGCCATTCATTTGTTTTTCCTCTATCCTCATCTGCGCCACTGCCTAACTGTATCGTTAATTAGTTGTGTTTGGTATTCTGGTGTTTGCCAATGTACTTTATATTATTTTCAGGATGGCTTTTCACAGACTTACAATCTATTTCATGATACCCACTCCATGTCTCCTTTTTTCAGATTTTCTTACTTATGTTTTTTTAAAAAAAAACATACTTTACTGGGATTTACATGTAATTAACAAACCTTATCATGTTTTTCATGTGGAAAATTGTTGTAATACTTCTGCATGTGGCTGGCTCTTTAATATATCATTTACATCATAATGCTACATCTACTGTAAACAATTTCAATCTTAGACAATTTTTATTTTATTTTTTAACAGAGGTTCAACACAAGAACCACTTGGTACAACATATGTTGTTGGAGAGCAAGGCTTTCTGTTTTTTGTTTCTTTTTCTATTGTTTTATGGTAAATAATGGAAAACTCCCAATCTGCTTGTTAACCCCTTAAGCCCCGGACCAATATGCTGCTAAATGCCCAGAGGCGTTTTTACAATTCGGCACTGCGTCGCTTTAACAGACAATTGCGCGGTCGTGCGACGTGGCTCCCAAACAAAATTTGCGTCCTTTTCTTCCCACAAATAGAGCTTTCTTTTGATGGTATTTGATTGCCTCTGCGATTTTTATTTTTTGCGCTTTAAACAAATATTGAGCGACATTTTTGAAAAAAAATCTATATTTTTTACTTTTTGTTATAAGAAAGATTGAATAAACTAAATTTTAGTCAAACATTTAGGCCAAAATTTATTCAGCCATATGTCTTTAGTAAAAAAAAAAATCGCAATAAAAAAAAATTAGCTACCTAGCGGCAACAGCGACACTAATACAGCGATCAGAAAAATTATCGCTTAGCAATAGGGGGTGAAAGGGTTAACTAGGGCGGTGATCAAGGGGTTAAAACTTTATTGGGTGGGTACGGGGCTTTAAATAATCACATAAATATGCAAGGTCTGGACATGCATTAGTATTATACACTCCCCATATTCTTCCCACCCAGGCTTAAGCAAATATACAAAATGTATTACATTGGAGTTGTAAATATGGAATTAATTTATTCTCTCACCTGGCACAAGATACAATGGAGAAGAGGATGGTCACAACATAGGTGATTGAAAACAATGGTATCACTTTTTCTGTACTTCCTTCAAATTCCATTTGCAGAGAAATAGATGTTGAGTGGTAAACCTAAGATTAGCCAAATATTAGCTGATTTTCATCTTATTAGGGAAATATTAAATATATGTTGGCACTATCATCAATATGGCAAACTTATCATTTGCTTCTAATCATTTATTAGCTTGTATGACTCAATCATGTAATGCCTCGTACACACAATCGGAATTTCCGATGGAAAAAGTCAGACGGAATTTTTTGTGTATGCCCCATCAGGCTTTTTCCATCGGAAATTCCGACGGAGTTAGAAAGAGAACATGTTCTCTTTTTTTCAGACGGAAACAATTACTAACGGAAATTCTGTTCGTCTGTATGGAACTCCGACGGAGAAAAAACATGCATGCTCGGAATCAAGTCGACGCATGCTCGGAAGCATTGAACTTAATTTTTATCAGCTTTTCGTATGTGTTGTATGTCACTGCATTTTTGACGGTGTGACAGTGTGTATGCAAAATAACTTGAATGGAATTTCTGTCGGAAAAACAACCATTGCTCACTAACTGTGGAGGCACAGTTATTTAGAGTTTTTCTAATATGAAACAATAATGAATCGAGGTATGCTTCACTGTATAAAATAGACCTAAACCCCCCCCCCCCGTTTTTATATTTACAAAGTGGTCCAGCTAATGAATAAATGACCATGATCATATAAAAAGCCATTGTTATTTAAAAGGAATAACAATGCAGAATGTTGATCTAAGGACCTAACATTATTGCCTCCAGGAATAAGGAAGAAAATGTTTCCCTGTTGGAGTAAACTTGTCTTCCTCTGGATCAATAGTAGGTTTAGAATTTTTTGTAACCTAATAGATGTGTCTTTTTCAGCTTGACCAACTATGTAGCTATCATTGGTGTAAAGATGGTGCAATAGAAAGGTTTTAAGATATGCTTAAGCTTTCCAGACCATAAACAAATTAACAGTCATTGGATTTAAGTCATTATGAAATAAGTACTTCACAAACAGCTCATCTTTGGTTACAATATTTAAATATGATGGATAACCCCACTCCAGTGAAATCATCTTCTTTATCAATTAAACTTCATAAATTCACACAACAGTAGAACAAGATGAGTGCTCTTTAGGGTGAAACATATTAAAAGTCTCACTCCTTTTCTTTTACCCCTGTTGTGAAGTTACATTAATACAAAGTTGATTTTACTGGAATGTGGTCATCCATCATATTTGAGTTCTGTATTTCATTTTCAGCTAGACATGCACCCAGTGTTTGATGCAAGAGTAGACAAACCTGGAGCAATATTTGGTATTTGTTATAAAGCTCATTTGTAGTATATACCCTGTTGGTCAGCATATCTGGAAATGTCTGTTTAAAATAATTGTAATCCTATACGTGTATATGTATGTTTAACAGCGCCGTGCTATTCTCAATTTAAACACAATGCACCAAAAATAAAATGTGTTATGCAAGAACATAATAAAATTAAAGCCTAATAGTGTAATTCAAAGAAAGTTCAATCCCATGTGTCAACATAAATCATTATTCCAACTGATTACTTTATTATTGATTTTATTATTTATGTGAAGCACATATAAGTAGTAGCTGGCTATTGTTGTTTGTGTATAGAGGTTTTATATACTGTAAGTAGCAGGGCAAGAGTTTCACACAAAAAAATGTAATCTTATAATGCTACAATGAAGACCCAGCTTAGTTATATAGAAAGCACAAAAAACTTAAAAAAACAATTATGTTTTCACAATGTTTTGGTTGTTCAAAATTTGGGAGAAAAGCTATGATTACCTATATCTGCACACATTCATTAAAGCCATACTTGAACATACCTTTACAAATCTGAGTTGCAATTCATCTATCAGGTAAGAGATGGAGTTCATAAAGTAATGAAGCCATTCTATGCTGGTGTGGTGAACTGTACCATTGTCCTCTCTCAGGTAATATAGGAATCGCAGCGCCTTAGCCTTCAATAAAACACTGTTTGGATCCAGCATTACACCACCAATGTACAGTCCCACAAATGCACCATTCTGGAGCTGAGGGTAAGTCAACAGGACATCTTTAGTGTTATTTTGCATTAGGTTGAGTATTGGGTTGGCTGAGACACAGGTGGAGTCATTGACTTGGGCACACAGTTGGTTGAAATTAACTCCAGACTTTGAGGTCAAGTTTTTCACAGCCATATCAAGCTTTAGAAGTTCCTTGAAGACGCTTGTGACTAGGATATTATCTGATGTGCTTACAATAATAAGAGATGCAAAAGTGCCTGGTGTGTAAAGTCTTTGTGGTGAAAACTGCCCCGAGTCATTCGTAGGAAAATTAATTCTGATAAATTCTCTTTGACTCTTTGCAATTCCTCCTTCCGGAGTGAATAACTCTTCAAGTTTATTAATTTGCCTCTGCTCCAGAAAACACAACCCAATTCCCAATCCAACAGAAAGTATAAAGGGAGTAATAACAAAATACCAGGGTTTTTTGGCAATCAGTTTGCCCAGTGTTCGGAATCCTTGGGAAAGGGGTCTCTCTAAGCAGTCTGCATGGCAGCCCCTCATTTTTAGTTCATTTAAAAAAAAGAAAAGGTTTAGTGCCTTTTAAATGACTAAGTATGTTCTAGAGAAGCATTTCTTATATTCGAATGTTTATATTCAGTAATCCTGTATTTATATATCTGATTTGCCCCTAAAGTACACATCTGTTAGTGATGGTTAATTAGCCTGATGATGATGTTCACATCAGTAAATACAATTATTCATTGTGTCAAGACATGTAAATGGTTTAATGTAATGCAATATATTAATGGCTTAGAGCACTGGAACATTTCCAACTTGCCACCTACCAAAGACAAATATAGCTGATTTCCAGTATCAGTGGTACAATGCTTCTTCTTAGTACCAGTCAATTGGACAATATACTGTACTTCTTAAATCCAAGAACAAAACGTAATTTATTGGGTTGGGTTAGAGTGTTTGAGGGTACAGTAAAACCTTGGAATATGAGCACAATTCCTTCCAGAAACATGCTTGTAATCCAAAGCACCTGTATATCAAAGCAAATTTACCCATAAGAAATAATGGAAACTCAAATGACTCGTCCCACAACCATTTATTCATACGTAGGTCCTTTAATTTATATTCCATATAAAAAAAATTATAGCATTGTGATCTTGGTCGTTAGAAACTAACTGTTATCCTATCTTTTAGTGGTCACTTCATTCCTCTGACATAAACAGGTCGCTCCAAACAGCTTAATTTCAAGAAGTCACAGAAGACGATAATTACGGAGGTTGGCCGAATCCTAAAGACATTAACATCAGAAGGCCTAAAACAGTTTGATATTTTGGTAACAGATGAGTCACCCACCTAAGGTAGTTTGATTGCCTCTATTGAGTTGTATTGACACCCCAAAGGGAGGAAGGTTTTATTTGTTTTATTCCTCCCCAGTAGAAGGTTGACTATCGTATCAAATACTTTGTTGCTGATAGTAAGGGCGCATACACACGATCGAATTTATCTGCTGAAACCGGTCCGACGGACCGTTTCAGCAGATAAATTTGATCATGTGTACGGGCGAGCAGACAGGTTTTTCCAGCAGACAAATTTTAAAGCATACTTTAAAATCTATCTGCTGGAAACCCGTCTGTCCGACATGTCCGCTGGTTAGTACACTAACTAGCTGACATATCTGTCCGCACATGCGTCGAATGGATTCGATGCATGCGTGGAAGTATTTTACTTCCTGGTTCAGTGACGTGGCGGCGTCAACGTAACCGCCACGTCACCGCGCTGTCTGCCAGCGGGGATTTTGGTTTAATCGTGTGTACACGATCAAACCAACATATCCCAGCAGACAAATCCGATCAAAACGGTCTGTCAGACTGATTTGATCAGATTTATTTAGTCGTGTGTACGCGGCCTTAGTGTCGCATATCAATTTAAAAAATTTTCAAAATGTACTATTCCAGAACCGCTATAATTAAGCTAAAAGAAAAAAAATGGTTCTGAAGAATGTCAGTTATTAATGTATGGTATCCTCAGGTATAAATACGTGTCCTCATGTGAATGAGCCCTAGAGCTTTATCTCCCAGAGCAAATATTCAGACATTGTCTTGAAAGCCAGAGTGCTTAGCTAAAGGACTGGTGATACAGTGGGCCAAAAAGGGGGGCCTCTGAGGAAGCCAGGATACCAGCCTGACACTGAGATCTCAAAACGCAGGTCATGTAAAAAAAAACAAAAAACACATATATTGCCTTTTTCTCATGGAATCCTTTTTCATTTACAGGACTAAGAGGTCCATAAGCCCGTCTACAGAACCGAGAGTCCAACATGTGTGAACCACCCAGAGGAGGAACCGTTTGGGGGAATCAGAGACACCGCTGATGGCTAGTCTGCACAGACAGCCAAGCACCAGGACAGCCAAGCACCAAGGCGCCCAGGTGATCCAGTTCCCGCAAACCAACGGCTAACCAACCCTGAGATGCACGCATCAATCATGAAACCAATTATTTTCCTTAAGGAACTACACCCATCTGCAGGTGTCAACACTTCATAAATGCTATTTTCAGCATCCACAATCCGGATACAATACAAGGCCGAATGAAGCCTGATTTCTTCACCACTTTGCATTTTGAAGTCTTTCAAACGACGTCCGGCATTTGAATTCTTCAAATTGGGGGGGATTTGTCGTGCGTTAAGGCACGAATGATAATAATATATTCAATATTTTTCAGCAAAAATAATGAAATTCTATTAGGCCTCATATTTGAGGTGAAACCAGGCGTACAAGATATAAACTGACCAGGTCTGATGTGTATGCAGAAAGTGAATTGGTTTCAAGTTGTTAGAAGTCTTAGGCCGCGTACACACCATTGGACATATCCGATGAAAACGGTCCGCGGACCATTTTCATCGGATATGTCCGATCGGGAGTTTGATCCGATGGCGTGTACACACCATCGGATCAAATTCCCCGCCGCCGGACGGCGCGGTGACGTTGCGGTGATGTTGACGCCGCCACGTCACCGCAACAGGAAGTGAAACACTTCCGCGCATGCGCCGAATCCATTCGGCGGCGGCGGTGGGGGACGACATGTCTGCTGGTAAGTGTACTAACCAGCAGACATGTCGGGCGGACAGATTCCCTCCGGATAGATTTCAAAGCATGCTTTGAAATCTGTCGGGTGGAGAAATCTGTCCGCTAGCCCATACACACGAGCGGAGATGTCTGCTGAAACGGTCCATCGGACCGTTTTCAGCGGAAATATCCCCTCGTGTGTACGAGGCCTTACAATAGAGAAAAGTTTGCACAGATGACTAACTAAGCAGATATCACAAGCTTTATCTAAGTGGAACCATTGTCAAGTAAAGAACTGGTTTTAAGTGAAGAGATAAATCCATTGTAGGATAGCCTCCCTAGACAGAACGTTGACTTAGCCGTTCTAAAACAATGGTTTTTGTTGGCCAACAAGATTTCCTGAGAAGAGAATATTTACGCAGCTGAGCTACCATCCTGCCTCGTCCAAAGGTTGAACTGAAACTGATCAGAATTATCTTAAAAGACGCTTGCTATTCAAAGGATATATTTTAAAGTTGAAATTAAAAGTAATGAAAGAAAAAGATGATCATCGCAAATGCTAATGTAGAAGAAATAAGATATATGAGATATTCGTTTTTATAGAAGTTTTACGGAAGCTAACCCACTGAAACTGATCAGAATTATCTTAAAAGACCCTTGCTATTCAAAGGATATATTTTAAAGTTGAAATTAAAAGTAATGAAAGAAAAAGATGATCATCGCAAATGCTAATGTAGAAGAAATAAGATATATGAGATATTCGTTTTTATAGAAGTGTTACGGAAGCTAACCCACATTATGAAAGATGTCAAATCGTGATTATAAAAATGTGAATGAACCTGTTACACAAATTCATCAAACACATATCAAAATGATTAATGTATCCACATTGATAATTATTTTGCATTGATTAAGAGATATAACCTTATGCTTGCTTAGAAGAATGTTTTTGGAAATATGCAGTTATAAAGGAATTATATAGAAGCATGTTATGTGGAATACAAAAGTATACTAATTGTATTTTATATAATATAGAGATACTAGAGTCGTATGTGCATATGAATATATATATATATATATATATACATATATATGTGTAGGTAGCCTTCCCCAATAATATAAAAATTATCGTACAGATAATCTCACAATAAAGGTGAGACACCTAGTGGTTGAAAGTGATATTACTTGAGGTTCTCAAAATTCATAGAACAAGTCAAGGGTTAAATCGTCTGCCAATAGTAACCAGACACGTCTTGACAGGAACTCCCATAGAGACCAGAGGCCAATGAATTAAGGACAGCTGTCAGATGGGCAGAACTTAGTATAACCTTTATGGTCCTATTGTTCTGATCGATATAAGAGAGATAGCCCATGAGAGGGGAAATAGATCAGAGGCAATAGATGAGAAAGATCAAGGAAAGGAGATGGATCAATGAACTGAAGGAGGAAGAAGACCCTATCCATAGGGGGAGAGGCACACTAGGACAATGCATGAAGGCATATTGTCATCCCATGAAGGACCATAGAAAGCCACTGCATTTTAACTTTGGTCATCTGCAAATAGCCATTTTGGAATTGGTAATTATGCCATTTTTATTTTATCAGAAATATATTGTTGTTCCCTAGGAATATTGAAGTTGTATATCGTGTAATCATGGTCTGGTCTCATAACCAATAACTGGTAAATTTTTCCTTAAAGAGTACAATTTTTATCTTTTCATATTTTTACATATTTCAATTTTAAATGACAAAACAGAGACGTCCAATATATTTCATATTTTTGGCCTCTTACTTACCTGCAGAAAGTAACAGTTGATATATAAAATAGACTCTTTCGTTGCATTGTCTTTTTGTATAAAGTTATGTTGAGAACTTACCATGACACACAGATCAAAGGTATTGCATGCCCATTTTGGGGGTATTTTATTGAACTGCAAGTCGTTCATGTAATGCAACTGGTATTCTAATATCATGTAAATATCCATATTTTTGTCAACCAATAAATTAGCTATTTTGTATGATTATACGTCTCCGTGAATACGTTTCATAATGTAGACTATGTCATATAGATTGACTTGTATTTAAAAATGTCTTTGTTATCAAAGATTTCAATATAATTTTCTGTGCGGGTTAATTATTACCTTAAGAAAGCACAACAGTTGTGTAACCATAAAATGTCCATCCACAAATGGAAGCCTCCACGAGGGGATTAGAAGAAAAATCCAGCAGGAGCTAGAGAGTTTAAAAGAGAAGAGAGGTGCCTCTAAGTGTAGCAATATGTTACTAAATGTTGTACCTTCATTAAATGTAACAATATTGATACACTTATGGGCACCTCTCTTCTCTTTTATACTCAGTTGTGACATGATGCTGCTTGTATATCAAGACATCGCTTGTATATCAAGTACATTTTTATTGAAAACAATGTATTGTCTTGTAAAACACTCTCAAACCAAGTTACTTTCAAACCAAGGTATTACTGTATATAAAAATAAGTGGGGTGTTGGAGAAGTAGTGGAAGACAAAGAAAGGAGCAGTCTAAATTAAAAAAAATGGGGGGAAGGAGGGAGCTGGTGGAGGAGGAGGGAGTGATGGATAACATGACTATCCTGAGGCCCTGCGGTAGCCCAATAGACCTTAAACCACCATGGTATACGTACCATTTATGCATAAATAAAATAAGATGTTAAAAAAAGTTTTTATTGAAACAATATACATTGCATTTTATTTAACCGGGAACTGATCTTAGTAAATATCCATTTCATACATATACATATACATATACATATACATATACATATACATATACATATTTGGCTAAGATTCTGTTTGACACTGTAATCATACTCAAATTGTATTATCATACAACGTACATGACACGTAGAAAACATACTTAACAAAAAATCAAACCATAGGACAATGGCCAGATTGGGTGTGATAAAGCTGGGAACTCAGGTTTAGAGATCTTATTACTGGATACTCTGCGAGATGCTACTGGTTTGGTCATTCCTCCAACATTCAAAACGAATATAAGTCCAGTTTCGATTAATTTCTTTAGGAAGAAAAAGTTTGTGGAATTAATACACCTTGTAAAATACGTCCACTGTCTTATTGTCTCATAGTCTGAACTTCTGAAGCACCAATCAAAGCTGCCCCAGGCGTTATACAGGGCCTCAACTTAAAGTGTATGTGTATGTAAGGTTTCCCTAGTGGTAACACTTCGTCACTGCTTTCCTATGGGGCTGCAAAATTACAGGGCTGTCCTGGGCTGTTTCCTAGCACTGAATTTGCCTGAGCCCACAGAGATACATCTTTCTGTTTGCCAAGTGTACAGATGATGAGCTGAATCCCTAGGACAATGTTGCCCTGGTCCAATGCAGCACTGACCCCACCTCTAGTGGTCGGGTGTTAAACCTTCACAAGACAGTATATTCTGGTTCATGGGTTGCAGGCTTTTCTCCAATGATGCAGAGGGGGGCCAACATGATGCAGGTCAGGTGACCTGCTGCGTATTATGATTGGACCACTTTCATTATACAGTATTAGATTTAACAAGCAACAACACATCAACAGTTGCTACAGACTTTACCCTTCTTCACTAGCATGATTCAAGTCCCTTGTTATAGGGTCCGGGGCGCATTTCAGAGAAACCTCTTGAGAGGAAGCACACAAAAGGGAAGCCAAGGACAGAGTCCACAGTCCTGCAACTGCATTATGCTCCTTGCTCTACATGCCAAAGCCAAACCTGTTGAGCTCCACCCACTACTTTTATGGAATTCTGCCAAAGTAGGCAAAATAGAAACATCACTACCTGGAACTACCTGGGGAAGGTACTACGAGGAGCCCAAACTAAAGGAAGACATATGAACCCCAGTCCAGTAGAAAGCTTAGATCCGCAATTTAGGTGTTCTGCAGGGACTTGGGACTTGGGTATTGACTTGAATGGCATTACTTATTAGCAAGTCCTTCAATGCACTGTAGTGTCATTCATCCAAATGTTTATTCTTCATGCAATATTGCTGTATTGAGAACCTGTGCAGTAATGGCTGTTATTGCTCTAACTAGTACATGAACTGCCAGGGAAGATTTTAAAAGCAAATTGTCAGGATAAACATATGGGATTTGTTTCTACTCAGGAAACTGCCTGATCTCACACACACACACACTGTCCCCCAATATCTAAGTGTTCAATGTGTGTGGTGAGGAGATGACATCAACTATCAGACTTCAGAGGACCTCTGATCCCCAACACTTCAATAAACCTATTGCCGACCGCCGCATGTACATATATGTCGGCAGAATGGCACGGCTGCGCAAAGCAACGTACCTGTATGTTGCCTTGAATTTGCTGCCATGCGGGTGCACACGCACCTCTGCCGTGCTCCATTAGCGTGCCCGCGGGTCCCGCGGACTCGATGCCCGCAATCGTCTCACGGAGAGGCAGAACGGGGAGATGCCTATGTAAACAAGGCATTTCCCTGTTCTGCCTAGTGACAGGACAGAGATCTACTGCTCCCTGTGATCGGGAGTAGTGCTCTCTGTCATGCCACTGGTAGCCCACCCCCCCATAGTTAGAATCACGCCCTAGGACACTCTTAACCCCCTAGTGTTTAACCCCTTCCATGCCAGTGTCATTTACACAGTAATCGGTGCATTTTTATAGCACTGATCGCTGTAAAAATGACAATGGTCGCAAAATTGTGTCAAAAGTGTCCAATGTTTCCGCCATGTTTTCGCCATGTTTCCGCCATAATGTCACAGTCCCAATAAAAATCGTATACGCTATAAATTTTGCGCAAACCAATCAAAATACACTTATTGCATTTTGTATATGTATAAGGATATATATCGGCCTAAACTGAGGGTTAAAAAAGTTTTTGGGGAAAAAAAAAGATATTTATTGTAGCAAAAAGTAAAAGATTGTGTTTTTTTTCAAAATTGTCGCTCTTTTTTTGTTTATAGCGCAAAAAAAAACCACAGTGGTGATCAAATAGCACCAAAAGAAAGCTCTATTTGTGGGAAAAAGAGGGGCATACATTTTGTTTGGGATGCAACATCGCACAACCGCGCAATTGTCAGTTAAAATGATGCAGTGCCGAATCGCAAAAAGTGCTCTGGTCAGGAAGGGGGTAAATTCTTCTGAGGCTGAAGTGATTAAGTGTCAGGCTCAGAGAATATTAGTAACACTAAATAGAGGGGAAGTAAAAATCTCTCTAGGTAATTCTGCACAGTAATAATAAGCAACAATTAAATATTCACATTCCAGTCTAAACTCAATCAAGATGGATTCTTTTAATTAGAGGGGGGTCGTCGGATTGTCATTTACAGGATCTGGACTAAATGCTTCATTTGAGATATAGCTTATATTTACATTTTGATTACTAAAGTGTTTTTCACTTACATTATCTTTTCTATTCCCCACAAGGTCATTGCCATCTATAGTTTCTTTCACCTTTATTGTATTGTCATCCCCGTGAGGTTTATGGCCACAATTTCCAAATAATGTCAGAAACACCGGAAGAAAAACCAGCCCATGGAGCATTCCGAAAATGATAACAAGAAATATGATCTTAAAAAATGTTCTGAAGATGTAGCTCTCTGAAGTGGAGAGTACTATGACACCCAGGATGGTAGAGAGACCTCCCTGTATTATAGGATAACCAAGAGAATGCAATGCCTCAATTACCCTCTTATTTGCTGTGGATTTCTTGTTTGAAACAAAGGCGTATGAGATATGGGCTGAGAAATCCACTGAGAACCCAATACAAATAACAAGGTTGATCATGGATATGGAATCTAAGTTAACGTCCCACAAAGCCATGAATCCAGTGACTCCAGCAATAATAGAAGCAATGGTAAATGTTACCCACAGTGAACAAAGAGGGTTTGGGATTAGCAGTAAAGAAATAACAAACATAACAATAGCAGCTACAGCAATATTTTGAATTGTGTTTTTGATTATTACAGCATATTGATCAAAGTATATAAATGCCGGATGGTACACAAGGACAGGGACCTCACAACTCTTTGCTGTGTCCCGAACCTGATTTAACATGTTTTTCTCGTCAATGGCAGAAGTGACATTCATAGTCTGGATAAAGAAACGGGAAGCTTTTATAGCACCTGCCTGAATGTCCACATCTTGTTTAAAATCTGAAAATAAAGTAAAGAATCTTGATAAATTTCCTACAAAATTATTTTCGTCAGTTACATTCAGTTTAAAAAGTTTAGCAAAACCTAAGTAGGCTGTCAACCAGGACTCAGAGAGGTCTTCACTGACATAGGAAGTTTGTTTAAACGATTCCATACACCTGTCAATTTTATTACGGACATCTATATCCCAGTAGGAAACTTCCTGTGTAACCACAACCATAACTCTGGGACCATACTGATTAAAATATAAGTCTTCATTGTCGTAGAAAGAACGGACATAGGAGCTGTCAGTAGCCAAGTTCCGTAAATCAATTCCTTCCTGTACTTGAAAGCACCCGTATATGCTGCCAGCCAAGTATCCACCATATAAACCCAACACAATGATCTTAGTCCAAATGTTGGTTAAAAATGGACCATATTGCCCACTGAAAAAATCTGTAATTGGATGATCATATTCTTTATCTGTGATTTCACTATATTTCCCCCCAACACAGCACAGGTTATATGGATGCGATCGATGGTCATCTTCTTGTTCTGGAACTTTTTTACAAACCAACCAGTGCCTGTTACTCTCTTCTCTTCTCCCATTGAGGGCTAAAAATGCACCAAAACAAGTGATGTTGTAAAGGAAGCAGAACAATATGGCTGTTCCAGCATAAATACAGAAAGATTGCACAGAGCCAAAAGAAGTCATAATTCCTATATAGAAAGCTAAGACATCTGTGAGGGTTGTGATTGTTATGGAGACCGCAGCTTCTTCATATGTCTTGCCCATTCTTTCTTCGACTCGGCTCTTAACTTTAGTTTGCTGCCAACTGGAAACCATAATGAACATGTCATCCACTCCAACACCTGTAAAGAAAATATCCATTTATGTTTATCTTAAAATACTATTTTTTTTATGATTTTAAGATTTGTTGGAAGCCTAAAGTGGTTTTAAAGTCTGTATTTTTTTTAAATTAAAATAACAAACATGTTATGCTCTGTTTTGCACAGAGCAGCCCAGATCTCCCTCCTCTGGGGTCTCCCGTTGGCGATCCTGGTTCCTCCACTTTTCTGTGTGCCCCAATAGCACATGCGTACTCTCTTCTGAGTTGTGTATGTCTTGGAACCCACGCTCCATATACCGACACAGCGCAGCTTCACCCTGCCCCCTGGTCCCTCCTCACAGCATTTCATCTGGCTAGGCTATATGAAAAGAGTGCCTGGATCACAAGAATGGCTGGACAGAATTCTCTTGGAAGGTAAAACAGTCCATATACAGTATACAGTCTGTATTTCAACAGTCTGCTTCATAAGGTCACACAAAGCAATGTGACTCCCTTTAGGTTTTTGCTCCTAGCATGCGCTATTGGCCCATTAATGGTCTAATTTTTGGCCTGGGCTAATCAATAGCCCAATTTACGAATATAGAGGTGTAATTTCTTGTACTTTTTTCTATTTCTTCCTGTCCCATCCTTTTACCATGTTTTATTAACTTATTAATTTGTTTGGTGACAAATATGTTTGGGTATTTTACGAGGAAATAATACACAATATAAAATACAAGGTTTAGAAAATAAAATAAAAAACATTAGAGGTGGTAGAGGTATTATTCAACTACGGCTTTTTTCTACATTCACTATTATGTTCCTTCAATGGAGGTATACGTATACACATATATATAGTTAATGTGGTAGGTTTGCCTACCCTCTCTTTTTATACTTTTTGCATTTATTGCGGTTTGTATTGTGCTTTTTTTACAACACTACTTATTTTAGTTTTCTTTTATTTATTTACTTATTTTTGTGGTTGCCTTTATTAATTGATATGTAACATATATGTATTTTTGCATTGTGGTTTTATCATTAATAACCTTAGTCTATTCCTTTTAATAAATTTTGATCACCTGCGACCTGTTCTATAAAATAGAAGGTCTTCATGTCCTCCACTACAGCAGGTTTTTATTAGTCCTGATTGGATTGCTTTGGCAGTCCTTGATTGCATTTTCAATTTCACCTGTTTTTGATCACATAATTGGATAGGATTGATATATGTATTAGGCTGGGTTCACACTTGTCCGACAAACACTCCGACATTGGGAGCTCATGTCGCATGACGTGTGAAAATCAATGTTTCCCTATGAGAGCCGTCTTAACTGATCCGACACAAGTCTGTCCGACTTTGAAAACGCTCCCTGTACTACTTTGGTCCGACATTCATCCTACTTCAGCCCATTGAATATCATTGAAGTCGGACCAAAGTAGGAGCCTTGTCCTTATCAGACATCCGACACGGTGATTACAGCAGCAGTAAAAGGAATTTATCTCACTCTGGGATTGTTTTCATTGGTCAAAGAACAAGTCAGACTATCACAAAGTCGGTTCAAAGTAGTATCCTGTTCATGAAAGTCAGATGGATGTAGGACCAATGTAGGATCAATGTAGGACCAATGTAGGACAGATGTTGCAGAGCAAGGTAGGATGAAAGTTGTACTGCTGTCGTGTAGTATAGTGTGAACCCAGCCTTAGAGGTTCATTTTATAAAAAATCATCTATGAGTAAACACTAAAATTAGTGTGAAACGCGTCAGCTGTCCTAGGTTCCGTTGCCAGTTTTTTACATTAAAGTTACGTTGGATTGAAGTGCGGCTGTCCTGATCATCTTTTGTTCTTAATTGCCATGTGCATTGCTAGCACCCTCATTCCTGAGAACAAGATTTGCACCCAACAAGACCTGCCTGGAGCGGCAATCTCTGTCTCTTTATGACTCCCTTTAGGTACCTCTTTAGTGAATATGGAGTGCCTGCATCCCACATTGATCTAAGACCACAGCCTGCAAAGAAACTATGGGGGTTATTTACGAAAGGCAAATCCACTTTGCACGACAAGTGCACTGCAAGTGCACTTTCAAGTGCAGTCGCTGTAGATCTGAGAGGGACATGTAAGGAAAATAAAAAAACAGCATTTTTGCTTGCACATGATTGGATGATAAAATCAGCAGAGCTTCCCCTCAGATCTACAGCAATCTACAGCGACTGCACTTATAAGTGCACTTGTATTGCAGAGTGGATTCCCCTTTAGTAAATCAACCCCACTGTAAATATCTATTTTGTCTCCAACTTGGAAGTAGCATTGGCTAGGCACACTCCTTGCCACCATGTGAATCAAGGCAAAGCAAAGGATATAATCGAATAGAAAATAATAGAATAGAATATAATAGAGTAAAACAGAACAGAATATAACAATCTTCTGAAGTTCAATTTTCAAAGAGAATAAATTTGAATAAAATAGAAAAGAATA
The DNA here is from genome assembly GCA_029574335.1 of Rana kukunoris. Classification (NCBI taxonomy): domain Eukaryota; kingdom Metazoa; phylum Chordata; class Amphibia; order Anura; family Ranidae; genus Rana; species Rana kukunoris. Next base: position 66,367 of record JAJQKJ010001544.1, read on the forward strand.
GAAAGTAAAAGAATATAACCATTTCCCAAAATTTGGATAAAATAAGCTTGAATAGAATAGAAAAGAACAGATTAGAATAGAATAGAAACTGAAATAATATAATTGACTAGAATGGAAAAGAAAACTATAGAATAGAATAGAAAAAAACAATAGAATAGAAAGAATATAACCATCTTCTGAAATTCGAAATTTCAAATAGAATAAATTCAAATTCAAATAGAATATAAACGAATACTCTAGAAAATAATAGAATATAACCATTTTCCAAAATTCTAATTTCGAATAGAATAAATTAGAGTAGAATATAATATAATCATATACCATCACCAAGTATTTGAGTATCAGTACTCGCCCAAATGGTCCTGATACTGAAACCAATACTTTGTGGTGTGATTTGTGTCAATACAAAAAGATTGGGCGAAAATCACACTGTAAGAAATTGTATTCAATTTGAATAGGAACATGGTGCGATTCCTGTCCGAATCCTATGCGATTTCCCCCACTGCTCCTGTGTGTGTGTGTATAACAGCGACATCAATAAAAGCGTCATCTATAAAAGCACCATAAAAGCACACATCTCTGTTCTGAGAGGAGAGGAGTTGCAGATCGTGAGTTCCTACAAGCTGGGATCCACGATCTGCAATCTCCTATAGTGAGACCCATCCTCCTTCAGTTAGAACACACATTAGGGAACACAGTTAACTCCTTGATCACCCCCAAGTGTTAACCCCTTCCCTGCCAGTGATATTTATACTGTAATCAGTGCATTTTTAAAGCACTAATCGCTGTATGAATGCCAATGGTCCCAATAATGTGTCAAAAGTGTCCGATGCGTCCACCATAATGTTGCAGTCCCAATAAAAATCACAGATCGCCGCCATTACTAGTAGAAAAAAAAATGCCATAAATCTATTGTCTATTTTGTAGACGCTATAACTTTTGCGCAAACCAATCAATATACACTTTTTGCGATTTTTATTACCAAAAATATTCAGAAGAATAAATATCGGCCTAAACTGAGGAAAAAATTAGCTTTTAAAAAAAAAAAATTGAGGCTATTTATTTTAGCAAAAATAACAAAATATTGTGTTTTTTTCAAAATTGACTCTATTTTTTTGTTTATAGCAGAGGTGATCAAATACCACCAAATAAAAGCTCTATTTGTGGGAAAAAAAGGATGTCAATTTTGTTTGGGTACAACATTGCACGACCGCGTAATTGTCAGTGCCGAATCGCAAAAAATGCTCTGGTCATTGAGCAGCCAATTCTTCTGGGGCTGAAGTGGTTAAATATGAATGTTTAATTATATTTAAATTATTTACTTTTAGATATTATCATATTTTACAAAAAAATATAAAATACATTTACAGGCTTGTTTATGGCTTTTACGGAATGGCCTGCAAAAATTTCTGCACTGAGATATTTAACATTTTCAAGGGTGAGTGTGCTTATTTAAATACATTCATTTTTTTAATCTACGTTTTTGATTGCCCTTTCCTTCTGGGCTCCTCTTGTATCCCTAGGCATTTGTATGATTTGAAAAAATCTTGCTTGTACGATTGACTGGCAACAATGTTGATCTTGTGATGGCATAGAAACAAAGACGGTATCAAAAATAACCCAAAAAGAGAAAAGAGAAGCGCTAAGCCAATCCTTTAAGCAGCATAGGAATGTATTCAGTGTACAGGTGAAAAATAACACAGAAAACTTGTGTGAACAATAGACATGTGCACAGAATTTTTGTTCGTTTTTTTTGTTCCGTTTCGTATGGTCTTGTCGGTTCGTTTCCGTTCGTTTTTCGTAAGACGCCTGTTTTCCTGTTCGTTCCCGTTCGTTTGTCGTACGACGTGTTTTTTTCGTATTCTGATCGTTTCGTATTTCCGTTACCGTTTTATTTTCGTACATGCGGGATGATTCGTTATTCTGTTTAATTCATGTTCGTTACTTGTTAGACAATAATTATCATGAATTTTCGTCAATGATTTGCATTCTGTGTATCTTGAATGCTTTTCTTTTGTTAGTGTCAGTTGTATGTTCATTGTTCAATGACATCTATAACAAAAGAATTTCATTATGTATATTGAATGAATTCCTTTTTCTGTTCGTATTGTGTATTCAAAATACTGAATGCAAATCTTTTGTTATAGGTGTCATATCAACATATGAAAATAACAAAAGAAAAAGGATTCAAATGCAAATCTTTTGTTTATCGTTTTTTTGAATGGCCAGAGAGTCAGTGAGTGAAAGCAGCTTCTCTTTTTTTCTGAGTACAGTGTAGTACAGTAAAGCCAAATAAACTTTTCTGTGGATTTTCATCTGAAGGGAGATCAGTTGGCCAGACTATTAAACCAAAAAATAGTTTTCTGATGCACGAATTTTCTGAGAACAATCGGAAAACTATAGTTTTTATGTTTGTTGTTAAAACAGTCTGACCAAGTGTATGGGGCTTAACAATAGTTAATATGGATGAGCTGCGTGTTGAAAGTGCAGCGAATCCCGCGATATATTTAGGAAAGTACAAAATTACGAAAATCCTTTTTTCTGTTCATATTTTCAGTCACATGTTCATATGAACAATGGAACATGTGACTGAAAATATGAACAAAAAAAAGGATTTTCGTCATTTTGTACTTTCCTAAATATATCGCGGGATTCGCGGGACTTTCAACACGCGGCTCGTCCATATTAACTATTGTTAAGCCCCATACACTTGGTCAGACTGTATTAACAACAAACATAAAAACGATCGTTTTCCGATGGTTCTCAGAAAATTTGTTCGTTTTTAAACTGCATCAGAAAACCATTTTTGGGTTCAAAAGTCTGGCCAACTGATCTCCCTTCAGATGAAAATCCACAGAAAAGTTTATTTGGCTTTACTGTACTAGTACTCACTGTACTAGTGTACTCAGCACAAAAGAGAAGCTGCTTTACTAACTACACTCACTGCCCATTCAAAAAAACGTATGTTGATATGACACCTATAACAAAAGATTTGCATTCAGTATTTTGAATACACAATACGAACAGAAAAAGGAATTCATTCAATATACATAATAAAATTCTTTTGTTATAGATGTCATTGAACAATGAACATACAACTGAAAACGAACACAAAACGGATTCAAACAAAATACACAATGCAAATCTTTTAATACAGATTTCATTTTAGTTCTTTTGCCGTTTTCGTTTTGTATTTTTTTCCCGTCGGATCGTTCATTCGTATTTGCGGTCGTTCGTTATGCGGCTCATCCGTTATCCCGTCGTTTTCGTATTTTGGTGCTTTACCGTTTTCGTATGTACACATTATCCCGCGGGTACGAAAATGAACATTTTCGTACGAAAATAACATTCGTACGGACGGGAATGCACATATCTAGTGAACAATGTTGGAGCACTTACAGAGTGCTAGAGCGGATGGGAGCTTCCATGTGCAGTGTCACAGCAGCACAGGAGGATCAAAAATAACACACCCTTTAAAAAATACTTCTTGAAAAAGCTTACAGAAAATAGGACAGGGAGAATCAAATATCTAGTATAAATATTTATCATGCCTTAGCCAAGCCCTTTAAGGAGGTGTTCAGAAGGTGGCTGGGGAGGTGATAAATGCTTGGGAGGCCTGAACAGAGTGATCCCTTTTTTCCAGGGAGGGTTCCGCTTCTCCTAGGGCTGCTTCCCCTGGGAGATAGCTATTGAGACAAGAAACTGCAGCCCGTGTCTCAGCAGGCACGGAGCTGAGGACCTGGGGAAGATTAATTAAGGATCGTTTGCTGGAGTGCATCATCCTGGAGTCCAGGTCTGGAGAAGGATCTTTTGTTTCCCTCACTGTAGATGGCAAACAGCCACAAGTAAAGACCTTGCTGTGGACTCCTGGGTGTACAAGTGCTAGAAAGGAATTAAGTGCCAGAGGATGCTATATGGACTGAGAATACTCTTCCAGAGACCTAGATATGCTGGTCATCATAGGTATGCGCAGCCTATTTTCATTAGGTTGTGCACCCCAAAGCTCAAACGCACACTAATGATCAATCACAATGTTCATTCAGAAAGGGTAGGGGCTGGTAAATTATATATTTACAGACCTCTTCCCCCACTCATTCTAAAACATCTCAGAAGCAACAGCCAGCAGGAGAGGAGGGAAGCCGGTAGCGCTGCAGAGGAAAGGGGGGGAAGGGCAGTAGAGGAATCTGTGCTGTAGAAGGTGATTAGGGTGATCCTCGGCACACCTGGCACACCCTGTGCACATGCCTATGCTGGCCATCCCCTGTTACCTTCAGGAAAGGCTGCTTATGCCCTGCAAACGCGATCGGTTCGTCGGATGAAAACGGTCCGATGGACCATTTTCATCCGAGGAACGGATCGTGTGTGGGCCCCATCGTTTTTTTCCCATCGGTGAAAAAAAATAGAACCCATTTTAAAATTTTCTGATGGTCAAAAAAAACGATAGAAAAAAACGATCGTCTGTGGGGAAATCCATCGGTCAAAAATTCACGCATCAAGTCGAAGCATGCTTTTCTCTGCACGCCGTTGTGTTTTACGTCACTGCGTTGGACACGATCAGATTTTAACTGATGGTGTGTAGACAAGACTGATGAAAGTCAGCTTCATCGGATAATTGATTAAAAAATCCATCGGTCCGTTTTCATCGGATGAACCAATCGTGTGTACGTGGCATTAGAGAAGATTAGTGAGAAGCTGTCCTCCTGTTATTGTTACTTTTGTATTGGAGTGTTCTGAGACCTTTTAAATTATATACCTATTCTGTAACTTACCTAAAATAAGAAAAGGAGCATTTGCCACAGTAATAACAAAAGGTACTCCACATAGTAACAGCAGGCCAAAACTAGAGAGAATAGCTAATCCAGAGGTAATGACTCCGAATGCTGCAACCCAGAATTTATTCCTCACACAGTCAAGTCTGCAAAGAATTAGAAAATCAGAAGTAGAGTTTATTTAACAAAGCAGTCACATAGTTTGGATGAGTATCAATTTTATACAGGTTATTGGCAGATGCATAATGAACATACAATATTAAAGCTAAAAGTTTTATTTGTATAAGGAATGGTTGAAACCACTTTTTTTTATTACAGATTTTGCATTGAAGAGATTTCCACTCACTTTCTGCCCCAAAAACACCACAAGAAGTAAAAAGACTTATTCTAATAAGTGAGGGAAATCCTTTTTTATCTGTCATCAGAACAAGTGGTCCCATTGGATAATTTTCCTTGTATTTCTGTTTGGTGACATCAAAAAGTTATGGATTTTTCCTTTCACTTTCTATTCTGGACAGTTATCACCAGGATAAATAGAGAAGATAAATATCAGTGTAGTCCACAGACAGAAATACAAAATTGACAGGGTTGATAACCCTTTCCTACACTATCCAAAACTAAATCAAAGCAATATTACATGTAAAACAAGTCTGAAGCCTCGTACACACGGGCCAGAGATTCTTGGCAAGAATGTCTTGTCCGCCCGAGTGTACAGACTTTTCTTTCAAAAGAACCGTGTTTCTCTTGAAAGGCAAGAACGCGGTAGCGTCATCATGTACGACGAGCATGCGCTCGTCACATTCAATGCCGTTGCCGCCATTTTGTTGCACCCTACCTATGCCTAGGAAGCTACCGCGCATGCGTCTAAGTCATTTCGAGCATGTGCGAGTTTCCACGGCGACCAGGCATGTATACACACTCAAGGGTTCTCTATTTTTCTCGTCTAGATTCTGGTCAGTTTTCTTGTCGAGAAACCTGAAAGCCTCGTACACACGCTTGGTATACCGAGCACGTGTACGAGGCTTAAGTGCTGCCATGGTGGCTAATTTACTACACTATTGAATGTTCCAACTGTACTGCAGATCCAATGCAGTTTTGATAGAATGTAAACAAATGTCATAAATGCTGTTTTTTTTATTGGGGAATAAAGTATGAATTTAAAAGCCAAAAAAGGTTTATGCAGGATCACGATATGCTCTGTGACACTGGGATCTCTGGGATGTCTAACATAACTTTATGCAATTCATAAACCAATAGATCCCTGTAGATGCATGTTACCTTAAGAACAATTCATAGCCAGTGGTGACAGTGATTAAAAAGACCCTGCTGTCAGACCATTAATTTTAACGACAATCTTTCCTTAAGATTATACGTGCATTTAACCACTTAATACCCGCCGGCCGTCAAATGACGGCGGGCGGGATACTCCATTATCCTGACATCACGTCATATGACGTTGTGTCATTTTAAGCCGCTAGGTGGCGCGTGCACACACCCGTCGGGTTACTGACAACACCGTGCGCGTGCCCGGCGGCCACGATGGTCGCCGGGCACCCGCGATTGCCGTGTAACTGAGCAGGGACGTGGAGCTCTGTGTGTAAACACAGAGCTCCACGTCCTTCAGGGAGAGGGGAGACCGATCTGTGTCCCTTGTACATAGTGACACAATCGGTCACCTCCCCCAGTCACCCCCCCTCCTCCTACAGTTAGATACACATTTAACCCCTTCCGTGCCCCCTAGTGGTTAACCCCTTCCCTGCCAGTCACATTTATACAGTAATCAATGCATATTTATAGCATTGTTCACTGTATTAATGTGAATGGTCCCAAAAATGTGTCAAAAGTGTCCGATGTGTCCGCTATAATGTCGCAATTCCCCAAAAAAAACGCAGATCGCTGCCATTCCTAATAAAAAAAAAATCATAATTATGTTCCCTATTTTGTAGGCAATATAACTTTTGCGCAAACCAGTCACTATTTTATTTTATTTTTAATTTTTTTTTACCAAAAATATGTAGAAGAATACGTATCGGCCTAAACTGAGATCAATTTTTTTTTTTTTTTTAAATGGGATATTTATTATAGCAAAAAGCAAAAAATATTGTGTATTTTTTTTAAATTGTCGCTCTATTTTTGTTTATAGCGCAAAAAATAAAAAAACCGCATGGGCGATCAAATACCACCAAAAGAAAGCTATATTTGTGGGGAAGAAAGGACGTCAATTTTGTTTGGGAGCCACATCGCACGACCGCGCAATTGTCAGTTAAAGCGACGCAGTCCTGGAAGCTAAAATTTTGTCTGGGCAGGAAGGGGGTGTAGGTGCACAGTAGGCAAGTGGTTAACATATTTTAATGCATGTTTTATAGCTGTAAAAGCCTACCTTGTGTACACATTCAAGCTCTGAGTCAGCTGCGGGGCAGTGCCATCTTGGATATAATGTCAACAGCCTTAGTAGACTTAAAGTGACACTAATAGTATCCTCCTTCTCTCATTCCCCAGCTGTTACATAACAAGGTTATGTAGGAAAGTGGCTTGATGAGCTTGACCAGCTCCATACATAATTAAACACTCATAGAATAGGAGAGGGCTATGACATCATTGACATGTAAGGAGGGAGAGGGCTATGCTAGGGAATTGACTTTCCTGAAGTAAAATTTTCAAGCAAGTTTAAATTCTCATTACAAAAAAAATAGGAAAAAGGATAGGAAAAACACATTAAAACATTTTTTTGTGCTTTTACAGGATCTGTATTTCTTTAAGACCGGATTAGAGAAACATGTACCATAATCTAGACAATTTTTAATTGCTACATGTTCGGCTTTAAAAAAATAAAATAAAGGAATGCTGGAGGACATTGGCTCAGGATCTGGATCTGAACACAGGACCCCTGTTGCATCTGGCGGTAACTCCTTTACTGAGCCGTCTAATCCTTTGGACGGCCTTACTTTCTATGTTGTTTTTGGGGAACCTTAAAACCTTAAACTCTTTGCCCCTCCTATTAACTACCTATTGAAAAAAGGGGGGTACCAGAAGTTGCGCTAAAATGTGAAAAAAGTATTAATAATAACTGAATGAAAGCTGCTAAACACCACAAATTGACATAATTTGTAAACGAGCATAAAGAAAAATAAAGCGTAGCGCTACAGTAAATATTGTAACATTTACCTCATACCATAAAGTCATATAGTTTACCATATATATAGCACAACAGTGTATGGCAATCAAATAGTGATCAGTAACACACGTTGAAACACAAAACAGGAGAAATAAACCCCTAAGTGAAAAATATATATATATATGTATCTCTCACTCAGTGTATCATGAGTGATGAGTGAAAAAATAAATGGATGTGAATGTCCAATTAGTTAGAAGACCATGTGAGGATAGATCCAAAATTGGAAGCTGGTATGTGATCCAAATAGATGCAAATATTCAATCCACAATAACGATATGAGTTATGTGATCTCTTGATTTGGTGTGATATTGTTGTGTCACCCGGGAATGCCTTCACCAGTGGATGGGGAAAGGTTGAACACTCTTACCGTGTCATGTGGATCCAGGTCACCATACGGTGGTGGATCTATAGAGCTAAATCACACCAATGGCATTGATGAGTTGTATACACAGGAACCAGAAATCTTCCACACAAGAATCCACCAATTGCGACTGTGAATCCAGATAAGGGTCTACTGGCCGTGGGTGGTGCTCACAAGGTGGCCAAAAAAGAAAGAAAAAGAGGCTCCACATAGTGTAGTTTATAAAAGATTGGCAAAATGGAATAAAAATTAAATGCCATACAAATGTTAAAATCAAAATCACACAGTGAGTCGATCATGCAAAAAATTCTTAAAATGGCTCAAGAGCATAGGCAAACTGGTGAAAATCACCCCAGTTGAAGACTTTTAAGTCGAAACGCGTAGGGAATTAGCTCCAGCTATCCAACCACGCTGCTCTATATTTATTTCTCTGCTCCTATTTGGAATTTTATTCGCTTGATTTTTTATTGTTTGTTTTTTGATTTTCACCAGTTTGCCTATGCTCTTGAGCCATTTTGAGCATTTTTTGCATGATCGACTCACTGTGTGATTTTGATTTTAACATTTGTATGGCATTTAATTTTTATTACATTTTGCCAATCGCAATTGGTGGATTCTTGTGTGGAAGATTTCTGGTTCCTGTGTATAAAACTCATCGATGCCATTGGTGTGATTTAGCTCTAAAGATCCACCACCGTATGGCGACCTGGATCCACATGACACGGTAAGAGTGTTCAATCTTTCCCCATCCACTGGTGAAGGCACTCCCGGGTGACACAACAATATCACACCAAATCAAGAGATCACATAACTCATATCGTTATTGTCAACTACCTATTAAAGCCTTGTCTTTGCACTTCCTGTTTGTCAAATTACTGTGTTCTTCTCCAGTCAATTGGGGTAATTTACTAAAACTAGAAAAGACAGAAACTGGAGCGTCTTTGCATAGTAAGTAACCAATCAACCTTTTGATTTGAACTTGTTAATTTAAGCTTTGGAAATGAAAGCTAGGTCACTGTTTCCTCAGCCTTTAACTTTTCTGCTAATATGGATAATTATTTGCGACCTTTAAACATGATGCTGATGTGTGTTCTTGTACTAACTTCTCATATGCCTTAAACCTTCATTTTGTATATGTCATAATTGTATAGATTTGTACCACCATTTATTTCTTTAATAAAAGTTTGTAAACAAGGAAATGAAAGCTAGGAGCTGATGGTTTGCCATATACAACTAATCTAGTCTTAGCAAATTCCCCTCAATATCTTGCTTGTTGCACTCCTGCTGCATCTGTATCTTTACTACTACCACTGTTACTGATCTTTGGCTTGTTTCTTGACTATATTTCTGCTTGATCCTAAACTGCAACCACTTATTACTGATCTTCGGTTTGTTTACCAACTATGCTTTTGCTTGATCTCTACCTATTACATCTGCTACATCAGATTTTCCCCTCTGGTGGGGCAAATCTGAGGACCACAACTTGGAACAAGCACATCAGGAGGACTTGAAGACGGATTATTATTAAGACCCTGCACATCAAGTGAGACACTTATGCTAGGTGCAGGTGTAGTGACATTGACTTCATTTTGCTTACCTCACACATGTTATAATAGAAAAGAATATTGTAACAAAGTATGTAATGGAAAACAATGGGATCACAGATTTGGAAGTGCTTTCAAATTCCTGCTGTCGAGATACTGATGTGAAATACGAAACCTAAAAAACAACAGCAAAGATATGTCATTTTTTTATGCCTACAGCAATGGTTTAGAGATGTTTAGTGCTATAAAATTTATATATGTTACCTTACCCCTACATATGAGATCATTTGCTGTCTTTTCATTTACCCTAAAGTGGAGTTCCACCCAAAAGTGGAACTTCCATTTATCGGTCTCCTCCCCCCCATTCGGTGGCACATTTGGCACCTTTCGGGGGGAACGGGTACCTGTTTTTGACAAGTACTATGTCCCCACTTTCGTCGGACCTCGCCGCAGCGAGGTACATCAGAAGTTCGGCTCCCTCCTCCTTCCCCTGATGCTGGGCCAGTAAAAGAGTGCAGCAGGCTTTGCTCATGCACAGTAGGGACCTGGCCATGAAGCCTCAAGGCTTCACGGCCCGGTTCCCTTACCAGTGATGGAAGCATCAGCTGTGGTGCCGACAGCGCTATATTCCAGGTCAGGTAAGTGTCCTAATATTGAAAGTCATCAGCTACAGTATGTGTAGCTGATGACTTTTAATTTTTGGAGGGTGAGGCCGGGACACCCCTTTGAAGTGAATTAAGGGATCTCAGGGCTGGCACCACAAATAACAGCTGGAGAAGTTCCAAAGCTGGTACCACAGGTGGGCAGAGAGAGATGAAGTTTTCTGGCATCGATTGGTGCAGTGCTCTTCACAGTGGCTGGGCCTTCTGTAGAAGCTGTATGGTACTGGGCTCCTGTCCGGCTGCCCACATGCTGCCACTTACAGTTGAGGACTGTATAGCTGGTGGCAGATCACATGCCCATCCACCACCTGTTGAGGTGTCTCTGAGCAGCATATGGTGGGAAACAGGGAAACCTATATTTCCTGGACAAATCCAAGAGCCCATGTGATTGTGGGAACTCAGAGGATTGTTGCATTTGCGCATAGGAAGTCAAGGGGCACTCAGCTACACAAAAAGTCAATGCTTGTTTATTTATTTATTGGATATCATCTTGGTACTGTTACGGTACCCATCATTTACCGGAGAACTCTAGTAGACCTCTGGATACAACAAACACCAAGGGCAACTATCTGAAGGGTGACCAGAGAGGACAATTGGTCCACCGTAAGGTGTAGTGTGGGTCCACCTTGTCCGGTAAGGGTACCTTATTCTTACCTCACTATTTTGAGGACTCTGCCTTGATATCTGCATCTTCACTCAAGAGGAATTTTGTTTGTAACATCTTCACGGTGCATGGACTTCCTTTTCTTTTGTTTTATGCTATGGATTGCAACCGATACTTATAGCTTTTCACTGGTGTAAAATATATTTTTTTTTTTCACTAGAATTATACCTGTATATGTGGGGTACTACTTATAAGTATTATTACACATGCCAATAATTGACACATGCCAACAATTAACGCCAATAATTAACGTCGGATTGGAATTTGCTTTAAGTTGTCTTTTCCCTATGATTTTTTATTGGTTCACTTTGTTTGATACACTTTTTCAAGCTATTGCTGGTATAATTACTGCATTTATTTGCAGTGATGAACTTTCTAGAAGAGCATTAGCATGTAAAAAGTTTATGATTTTATGTCACTAGAATCACATTAGGTCCTCCCTGCAGTGAGTTCCTATTTTTTGGGCGCTACATTTTATTTTCTTGTTTATTTATTAAAGAAGAGTGCAAAATTGGGCTCACTTTTGCATAGAAACCACTCATCTTCCAGGTTTTATTGCCAAAGCTTAAAGGGTCACTAAAGGATTATTTTTTTAGCTAAATAGCTTCCTTTACCCTAATGCAGTCTTGGTTTCATGTCCTCATTGTTCGTTCTTTGCTGTAATCCTTCTCTGTTCTGCACACTTCCTGGTTGTCTGTTTTCTTATGAAAAAGGTACTGTGGTCTCTAATCAAGAAGGTGTGATTACTGTGTGTCTAAAACCCCTCAGAACCAATCAGTTTAATTTTAAAAACAAACACTGCCCTGTGTTGGCTCTGTGTCTCTGTTATCACAGAAGATGAAAAACGAAACTAAAACTGCAGGCACATTATATGATTGATTTTTATCTATTTTTAATCATTTTTAAAAGGAATCAGTTAACTTGTATGTCTCTATACCCTGTAAACAGTCATTTCAGCAAAAACATTTTTTTCCTTTACAACTCTTTTAAAGCGGAGGTCCCATGACAAAAATAAATAAAAAAATAAGTCAGCAGCTACTAACACTGTAGCTTCTGACTTTTAATAAGGACACTTACCTGTCCTAGTCGCCATCCACAGTAAGGGAAACAGGCAGTGAAGCTGTGCGGCCTTACTGCCTGTTTCCTACTGTGCATGCGCGAGCAGTGCGGCGCATTGTGAATGGGCCGGCTGCTTTCTGGGATACACACAGTTCCCAGAATGCAGCGCGCCCCATTCACAAGAAGAAACCGAGTGTAGGAGGAGGAAGAGAATCCACCGCTGAGGATGAAGCGGCAGGTTCGGCACTTCCGCATAGCAACAGCTATTTAGGGTAAGTAAAACATTTTTTTTTTTTTTTTTAGATTTTTAGTGTACATTTTTTTTTTAATTGAACAAGCTGAGGTTAGAAGCTGATTGGTACTATGCACAGTGGCACCAGATTCTGGGTGCTCCAGTTTTAGTAAATCTACCCCTATGTGACAGAGCTTAAAGCAGATATTTAGTTGGTCAGGAATCTAAGTTCTAATTGTAGGCAGATGGGGGTTGGGGCCTCTATGGGTAAACCATAATCAAAGTTACTAGTTTTTTTTTGGTCTCTGTCAGGAATCGGGGTAATGGGGAAACACATGAAGGGTACTAGTAGTGGTCATGCATGGCAAACTCCATGTGCTTTCTTCAATCAGGAAGGTCAAATGTATATTGGGCTGAAGGTAGATTGTGAAGTATTCATACAGTGTACAAATAGTAGTCAATGCTATATTGTTTTCCACCTGTCTAATATATAGAGGGGTTCTAGATAGATATTTCGAATTTATTTACATGTGGTTCATGTACTATGTAGCAGATGTTTTCCATAACATTATCAATAATTGCTAAAGGGGTAGCATTAAAGGGTGTGATACTGCTCCAATGCTTTACACCATTCTTTCCTCTATTGCAGCCAGTGCATAATACCTAGTGCTTCCACCAGGCCCGGACTGGGACAAAAAATAGGCCCGGACATTTAAGACTGAGCAGCACAGGGGGGGGGGGGGCACAGTGGGGGTTAATGACGGGATGTGGGGTGAGATAAATGAAAGATAGATTGAAAGATTAAGATAAAAAGAAAGGAAGATAGATAGATAGATAGATAGATAGATAGATAGATAGATAGATAGATAGATAGATAGATAGATAGATAAAAAAAAGATAGATACAGATAGAAAGAAGGGTAGGAAGGAAGATAAAGAAATATAAAATATAGAAAGAAATAAGGGGAGGAAGGAAGATAGATAGATATAGATAGATAAAAAGGAAGGAAGGAAGGGAAAGAAAGAAAGAAAGAAAGATAGATAAAGATAGAAAGAAAGAAGGGAAGGAAGGAAGATAGATAAATAGATATAGATAGATAGAAAGGAAGGACGATGGATAAAGAAAGAATGAATAATATAGAAAGAAAGAAGGGAAGGAAGATAGATAGATAGATAGATAGATAGATAGATAGATAGGTAGATAGATAGATAGATAGAGAAAGATAGATAAAGATAGAAAGCAAGAAGGGAAGATAGATAAAGATAGATAGAAAGAAAGAAGGGAAGGAAGATCGATAAAGAAATAAAGATAGATAAATATAGAAAGAAGGGAAGGAAGGAAGGAAGATAGATAGATAGATAGATAGATAGATAGATAGATAGATAGATAGATAGATAGATAGATAGATAGGAAGATATATAAATAAAGAAAGATATATAAAGATAGAAATAAGGGAAGAAAGGAAGATAGATAAAGAAAGATAGATAGAGATAGAAAGAAAGAAGGGAAGGAAGGAAGATAGATAGATAGATTTATAGATAGATATAGATAGATAGAAAGGAAGGAAGATGGATAAAGAAAGAATGAATAATATAGAAAGAACGAAGGGAAGGTAGATAGATAGATAGATAGATAGAGATAGATAGATAGATAGATTTAATAAACTCTGACCAGACGGGATTTGTAAAAGGTAGAGAGGGGCGAGACAACAGTTTAAGAACGATCCTGCTGCTACAGGATGATAGAAAGAAGAAACCCCCAGTCGTACTTATGTCAATAGACCCAGAAAAAGCGTTTGACAGAGTCGAATGGGGGTTTATGATGGCTACTTTGAGAAGTGTAGGACTGGGCCCTAGATACACAAAATGGGTGGGAAACCTGTACAGGTCCCCGATGGCAAGAGTGAAGGTCAATGGGAGTGTATCGTCGGCATTAGAAATGACTAACGGAACAAGACAGGGCTGCCCGCTCTCGCCCCTCCTGTATGTAATAGCTCTGGAGCCATTGTTGAACAAGATAAGGAATAATATGGATATAGGAGGAGTGAGGGTAGGAACATAAGGTGGCAGCATACGCAGACGATATACTCCTATACGTGACCAAGCCTAGAATATCAATACCTACTGTATTATATTGGAGGAAATTAGAAGATATGGGACGCTTTCCAATTTTAAAATAAACCCAGTAAAAACAGTAATAATGAATTTAGGAATAGAGTCACAGGAAGAAGCGGACCTACAGAGAGCATTTCCCTTTACCTGGGAAAAAAGGTCACTCACTTACCTAGGAATAAAAATTACCCCCAAAGTTGATGGACTCTATGAGGCTAACTATATCCCTCTAGTCAATAAAATAAAACAAGACTTAAAAAATCTTGCTAAAAGACAGATTTCCTTTATAGGGAGGATAAACGCGTTCAAAATGATGGTCTTACCAAAGATAATATACAAATTCCAAATGGTCCCAATCAATATCTCACAAAACTTTTTTAAATTAATAAAATCTATAATTTCAAAATATATATGGCAGGGCAAAAAACCTAGAATAAGTTACTCAACCCTCATTCAGGGAAAAAAAAGAGGAGGACTAGCCCTGCCTGATATAAAAAGATACCATCAAGCCGCAATCTTAGCAAGACTAGTGGAATGGACAAATAGGAACACGTTAAAAAAATGGGCACAGATGGAAAGAAAAATAAGTACGGCACAACTAAACACAAACGTCTGGATTCCACCACAATTTAGAAAAATTAACACAGATACACATAGCATCACAAAACAGGTCTTTAAAACATGGGATTTACTATACAAACGAGAAAAATGGGAATACAATTCACCACTAATCCCACTAACAGACACTAATTTTTTTGCACCAGGAAACAAGACAAGGTTGGGGAAGAAATTAGGTAGTAAAAGAGTAGGAGACATAGTCAGACTAGGGAAAATAAGAGAAAGGAAAGATATACTCACACCAGGAGGTAACCAGATAACAGCTTGGGAATATTTACAATTGAAGCACTTTGTTAGTACATTACCAGCACCGATAAGAGAGGACACAGCACTGAACCCAATGGAAAAACTCTGTTCCACTGGAAAACCACTACAGCATGGAATTGCGGCAATATATAAGATACTGACAGAATTAGGGACAAAGGGAACACTGCCTAGCATAGAGCAATGGGGGAAAGATGTGGGGGAAAAGATTGAAGAACGCCATATGATAAGAGCAGTGTTTAAATATGCAAAAGATATCACTACAGTTGAAGCCAACTACAAATGTATGATGCGATGGCTTTTGACTCCGGTTAAATTAAACAAAATACACCCAACTAATTCCCCCTTATGCTGGAGGAAGTGCAACCAAGTAGGGACCACACTCCACATCTGGTGGGACTGCCCGAGAGTACAGGAATACTGGGTAGAGGTACTTGAAGCTATAGAGGAAATCACAGGAGAACGGATCCCTCTAGATCCCTTAACTTGCCTGTTTCACGGACAAGGGCCAGTAAAAGGGAAGAAGTATGGTTCGACATTGGTCCCAGTCTTGTTAAACGCAGCAAAGGGTTTAATCCCGAAATTCTGGCTTCTACCTCAGAAGCCTCCCATAAAAGAATGGATACACCGGGTCAGCCACATCTCGGAGATGGAGTATCTGAGAAGGGCTGACTTGGGTGAAGAAGAAGAAGATGGTAGAAGCGGAACGACTTGGGACTAATGGAGATCATTTAAAACAACTCAAAAATTTGCACAGGCAATATCTGAAACAGATAGGTAAGCCCTCAGAATCAGGGAAAAAGGGGGAAAAAAAAAAAAGGGAAAAATCAACCGGTCAGATTCCAGAGGTAAAAGAAACTAGAAGTAGGGAGGGGGCAAATTAGAGGGGGGGGAGAGGTTGGGGGGGAGAAAAACGAGGATTAAGGGATGAGGAGGGAAATAAGGATTGTTTTGTTATGTAAACACGGTGAACGCCTTTCTCTTGGTATCACTTTCCTATTTCGCTCAAAAATTACCTCGGGAAGTAAACACCTTATATATATATTTTTTTTACTTTTACAATCGGAAAATAAATAAATAAATAAATAAATAAATGAACAAATGATATTTAAAAAATGGAGATACCACAAGTAATGTGAAACCGTAGAGGAATTATGAAAGGCGGTACTAAAATGAATCCCCCTCAAGCCTCTACTATGTCGGTTAAGTCTGATGTGGGAAAAAAAAGATAGATAGATAGATAGATAGATAGATAAAGATAGAAAGCAAGAGGGGAAGATAGATAGATAGATAGATAGATAGATAGATAGATAGATAGATAGATAGATAGATAGAAAGAAATATAAAGATAGAAAGAAATAAGGGAAGGAAGGAAGATAGATAAAGAAAGAAAGAAAGATAAAGATAGAAAGAAAGAAGGGAAGGAAGGGAGATAGATACAGAAAGAAAGGTAGATAAAGAAAGGAAGGAAGATATATAGATAGATAGATAGATCATCATAGATACAGATAGAAGATAGTAAGGAAGGAAGATAGATAAAGATAGAAAAAAAGAAGAGAAGGAAGGAAGATAGGTAGATAGATCTAGATAGATAGATAAAAATAGATAGATAGATAGATAGATAGATAGATAGATAGATAGAAAGGAAGGAAGATAGATAAAGATAGAAAGAAAGAAAATAGATTGACAGTGGCAGTGCATCTATAGAGGGCGCCGGAGCGCCGCTCCCTCTGGCTCAGCCGCGACGGGCACAGTGGCGACAATGGGCACACTGGCATCAATGGGCACACTGGCATCAATGGGCACAGTGGCAACAATTAAAGGGCACAGTGGCAACAATTAAAGGGCACAGTGGCATCAATTGGCACAGTGGCGACAATTAAAGGGCACAGTGGCTGCGTTTGATGGCATGGCACAGTGGCTGCGTTTGATGGCATGGCACAGTGGTGACAATTGATGGCACAGTGGCTGCGTTTGATGGCATGGCACAGTGGCTGCATTTGATGGCATGGCACAGTGGTGACAATTGATGGCAAAGTGGCTGCGTTTGATGGCATTGCACAGTAGTGACAATTGATGGCACAGTGGCTGCGTTTGTTGGCATAGCACAGTGGTGACAATTGATGGCACTGTGGCTGTGTTTGATGGAATGGCACAGTGGTGACAATTGGTGGCACAGTGGCTGCGTTTGATGGCATGGCACAGTGGCTGCGTTTGATGGCATGGCACAGTGGTGACAATTGACGGCACAGTGGCTGCATTTGATGGCATGGCACAGTGGTGACAATTGACGGCACAGTGGCTGCGTTTGATGGCATGGCACAGTGGCTGCGTTTGATGGCATGGCACAGTGATGACAATTTATGGCCCAGTAGCAGCATTTGATGGGCCCAGTGGCTGCATTTGATGGGCACAGTGAGGCTTAATAGCCTCCGAGGGCCATTCGTGGGCCGCGAGGGCCGTTCGCGGGCCACAGCCAGCCCGCGGGCCGCCGCGGCCCACCAGGCATTTTCTCGGTATGCCCTATGGCCAGTCCGGGCCTGGCTTCCACTAATAGGGGAGCATGGGATCTCCCCCATAATTCAGTGCTTAGGGCTTGTGGCTAACTACTGTGCCTAAGCACTGTCACATATGGGCATCATCAGTGAAATCACTGCTCCCTCTAGGCTCTGGCACAAGCTGATGGAGGTTATGTTGATTGAGGTTGCACCAGAGAAAGCCTTGGAAACACTGGAGAGGTGCATATTAGTGGGTTGAAAGGTGGCTTCATGCAGACATTCACTAATCCCTGATTAGGCATGGTTACAGTATCTCTTTTGGAGTTACTTATTTCTCATCTTAGCAGAACATGCATATTTCTCTTAAACTCATTTGTTAAAGAAAGGACTGCCATGGCAGGATCACAGCATATTATTTTTAGGAAAAATACAAGAAAATCCCCCTAATAGCGCTACCACATGATATAGTAACACACAATGTTCTGTGATAACTAGTGCAAAAAACCTTCAGTGCAGCTGTCAACCACTTGGAGGATGGGCAAAGGGACAAACAAACAAAAATACAGCGCACAGTAGGTAAATTGATATTGTCACTTTATAGTCTTAATGAGCATAAAAAACAAAAATTCACAGTGACGCTCGTGCACGCCTCCACATTGCCTGGAATCTGTACCTCTGATTGGCCTGTGGTGTCACATGATCGTAGGAGGTCAGTGTCCGGACACCGCATCCTCCCTCCCTCTCTGTGACGCTGTGGGTCTCCCGCCCCTCATTGCCTTGGCTGACGCGGCTGTGTCATCTTCACAACAGCGCCGTGTCTGGGCTTCCCCGCCGCTCTACATCGCGGCCGCGAGAGGGATCCCACTCCCATTGGCTCACCACAGTCATCTGGTCTTCGCTACACTTCCCTAACATCCTCATCCCCGCAACATTACGGCGGTGTTGACGGTTCCCTGTGTGAAATCACCTCTCCTGAACTACCGATTCCATCCACGGACTGCTTTACAGCTTCTCTGTATGGATTTGTGAGAGCCTTATTGTGGAGGTATTGTACATTTTCCTTCATTACAGTTAGCCCACCGGTTGGAAGTTCACTCTGCCATTCCTTCACAGCGTGACTTTTGTAATTTAATCATTCCATCATTAGATTACTTCTGTGGACTCACTGTGGACTGTGATTAGATTTGATCTACTTGTATTCCTTTTAAATTGATGTCATTTATTGCTGTCATATTGTATTTTATATCCATCTATGTTTATCCTTTTGTTATTTATGCTCATTAAGACTATAAAGTGACAATATTAATTTACCTACTGTGCGCTGCATTTTTGTTTGTTATTTTTAGGAAAAGCTGCAGATTTAAAATATTTGAAAACAACTTTTGAAATGATGTAAGCCTGCTAAAAATTACGGGCAGCACAGCGGCTAAGCTATTACCACTTCAATGCATGAACAACAGTGATAAGACAGAGGTGTCTCCAAAAGGATAGCAGTTAGGATCAACCACAGTGTATTGAAAAATCTGAGAAAACTTTATTGAAAAATCACTAAAAGGGTTAGTCTACTAGAGGTGAAGTTGCACCATTCTAGTGTAAAGAGCCCCCCAGTGCACCCAATTAAATACACTTATAAAAAATTGACAACGATGTTACACTATAGCGCCAAGCTAAGGGCCCCCACACACACACTCATGCGTAACCAACTAGGAGAGACTAGAACGGCTTGGATGACTTAAACAATTATATAGTCTACACCTAGCATGTCCATGACAGTACTTGTGCAGTAGTTATATAGATACATTTGAGTGAACAGGTGTGCAAGTCACTCAAGGTGATATAGCGCTAAAATGGGGAATCCTAGACCGGTTATGCTGATTTCATATGTCAGCGTGTAGCACAAAGACTGAAATATGGATTTGCCAAAGCCCATGCAGTAAGAGGAGAGAAAATCCCTCAGTGTGCAAAGGATAGTTCAATCCAATTGTGTGTGAAGGTGGCTATCGGTATTGATATACTTTTCATGCCTTGGTAAACTTCACAGTTCAGCATGGGGAAGGTATAACATGTCACTAGGAGCTTGACTGGGAAGTATATCAAGGACGAGATAAAGGGGTATTACCCAGAGGCTCTCACCACTCCATGGTTACTGACTGAGGTAAAAATGATGTATAGACCATCTTCCTTCATGGACGCTGCAATCAGCGTATTGGTAAATCCTTGATGTATACTTGTGTTGTTGCATTGGCTCAATGTCAGATAGCAGCTTGACGCTGGACATGCGTTTGGATGTTAATACGTCAAGTCAGGAGAGCCGTGAGTGGGTGTGTCGTAAGCTCGTCCAATCAATGTGATGCAGGGTGGGGATCGCGCTGCCTACATCAACACATTTTTCCAACGTGACCGTGCACTTCGTCAGGACATATGCCGCTCAGTACCCAAGTCTTTTTAAAGGGCAGATGCCCAATTAGCATTGATTACGTCAGAACTTCATTTTAGGGTCATCTAGTGGTGACAGATCATATTGTAATACTTAAAACACAGGGCAAATTAGGAAAAATGTATGTATACATAAAACTCGGTCTATTTATACATAAATCCATGCAAATCACGTGTCTACACAGGATAAGGTTGTGAGTCCGAGGCTTTAGGATGAGCATAATGAGGTTAATTTTTAAAGTTTTTATTTAGACATAACCATGGCATTGTTGAAATTTTTGTTATTTTTCTGCCTAAAAAAGTTCAAGGGGTCATACTCTGTTGCACTTTTTGTGTACCATACATGTAATGTGCTCGATGTAGATCCATCTCTTGCCACCTGCCTTACCGCGGGACCTGAAAAAAAAAAAAAAGAAACAAAAACCTCCAGCCTAATCGAAAGCTCCCCACTGAATGCCCATCTGACATTTCTTATATAGCTAAATTATACCAACATAGGGACAAGGTGCTTTGGGGTGCGGGGCTGAGCCTCTCTGCCCCAAAGCATCCCCCCATGTTGAGGGCATGTGGTCTGGTATGCTTCAGGAGGGGGGTGCTTTTTTTTTTACATACCCCCCCTTTCCTGGCTTACTGGGCTGCATTCTCGGGTATGGTTCTGGTATGAATTTTAGGGGACCCTACAACAATTTTTTAAAAACGGTGTGGGGTCCCCTCTAAAATCCATACTAGAACCTTATCCAAGAATACAGCTTAGAATCCATACCAAACCTGAAGGGCCTAGCTTAATTTGTTATTGACGGCATTGTTTTATTTACATTTCAGATGTCAGTGGGGAAGCCATCAGTGAGTCATCTGTTGTAAAGGACACGGCGGCCTGGTTTTCTGGCCCACTGCTTAACAACCAGCTATTCTTCACACAGAATTCAAATCGGTTGATCATTTTTCCACCGTTACGAAATCAAATCTTTCAGAAAATGAGGAATTCCTTAGAAAACATATTAATTAAATACATTTTTGTTGAAATTCGTTACTATTTTCTTCGGAGATTCGGATACATACGAGTCTCCGAATAACCACAAGTTTTTCCGAATTTGTATTCGGTACCGAAATGAATTGCACATGTCTATTACAGAGTACTACTTCAAAAGTCGAATGAGCATCTGGTTAGAAAAATAAATATTTTTCCATCGCATACGGTAAATTGATTAAAAGAAGAAAAGGCAACAATCTCTTATGTTTGTATAGTAAAAGAAAGTATTACAATAAAGTATTACCTGTACATTCTTAAGTTGTAGAGAATGAATATTGACTGATTTGATAAAGTGCTCAATCCATAGCAGGCTGTTCTCTCTGTCGTGTTCATTCTCCTCTCTCAGGTAATACACCAACCGAACCGCTTTAGCTTTCTCCACAGTGTTGTTAGGACTGAGTGTCACTCCACCCAGGGATGTTCCTAGAAATGATTTCCCCTGAAACATGGGGTAGCTAATACTTATTGTCTCTATCAAACTCAAATTACTTTGTACTGAAGATAGAAGGGGATTAACTTCCATACATTTTCTCTCCTGTACCTCTGCACATAGACGTTGGAAATTTAGAGTCACGTCACCATCAGGCTGAGTCACAGTAATGCTCATATTCTGCACCATCTCATCCAGGTTAATCAGCTCTCTAAATGAATCAACATTGATAATATTATCAGACATGCTAACAGCAATGAGAGAAACAAACAAACCTTCTGTATAGAGTCTCTGTGCAGAGAAATGCCCGGAGTCGTTGATTGGGAAGTGTGTCCTCACAAATTCTCTCTCAGATTTAGCTGGACCTCCTATTGGGGTGAACTCATTTTCTATGTCATTAGCCTGCCTCTGAGGCAAAAAGTAAAATCCAGCTCCCAGACCAGCAGATATAACCATGGGAATAAAGAGGAACCACCAGGGGTACCTGCTCACCGCTTTCCCCAGCTTGTAGAATACAAGAGAGAGAGGTCTCTGTATACAGTCTGTCCGACAACCAGGCATTCTTCACCCTGTAGTCAGCTTCTCTTACAATATCGATGAGCAGAACAATTGGAGTTACATTTATAATAAGACAATGCAATTTGTCAAAAGTGTCATCCTATGCTATTGCTGATGTGATACCCAATGCATAAATGTTCAACAGTTCCGCTTTGTAGGATGTTTATTGAGCGTATAATGACATGGTTACTGCAAACAGATAATATTGAACCTTTGTACTTGAGAGATATTGTATGCAAAAGTAATTTTTATGGTGTTGAGAAATACAGGAAAGATTTATTAGCTAATAGAATGTAAAAAAAGGAATCAAATTATAACACACCAAAATAAATACCTGGCACCATGGGCGCCTGCAGAACTTTTTTCGGGGGGGCATCATTTTAGGGTCACCCATGTGCCGCCCCTTTTCAACAATGTCATTATAACATTAGCGTGGCTCTCTTTCTGTTGGTGCTGGGTAGCGTGGCTCTCTGGTGGTGCTGGGCAGCGTGGCTCTCTCTCTGGCTTCCGCCCAGCACACGCCTCTTTCTTTGTCCTGTAGCACTCACTCCCTCAGATTTATTCCAGGCTGCAGTCTCTCAATCTCTCTCTTGATCGAGCTGTAGCCTCCTTCCTGTGGAAAATGGGGCCGCCAATCTTCGGGACTACATGTCCCATGATGCTTTCCTTGTCTCCTTTAATTGACCCTCAGTTATGGCCAATGGGGACGGAACGGAGTGGGCAGGAAGCTGGGCTGGGAATCTGGTGAGAGCCACCATCTCCTCTCCCTGACAGGAGAAAGGGGGAAACCCTGTGACAGCATGCATTTCTCCTGACACAGCACAGCTGAGTTCTCTGCTGGACTGGGCAGGGAAAAGAGCCCGCAGTCGCACTACACTGATGGGGGGGGGGGCTTGACAGCACATTAATGGTGTCACACCGCTGGCTGCCCGCACCCCTAATAGCGACACCACTGTGCCGATTCCAGGGGGGGCACTTGACCCCCCTTGCCCCTACCTGCAGAGTGTCAGTTGTGGGTACTGAAGACCACCATAGACTCCAAGTAAGGCAACTGTTCTCTGCTCTTTGACCCCTCACAGGCCACAGGTGGCAAATAAGGCAATCAGAAAACAAAATATAGAAACCGCGCTGGTGTTAAAAAATATAAACAGCTGCTGGCAACTAAATAGCAAGACCAGACTATGTAGCAAAATATAACATGTATGTTGCCATGCTAAAAACAGTGATATTAAATGCTAAATAAAAATGTCAATATAAAAAATGAAGAAAAATTATTTTTGTGAAAACTTTAAAGTCCAAGGTGTGTGCCCCTTGGCGGCAAATGCCACGGATGAAATTAAACGACAGTCGTGCTAATCCATTGCTGTAATCACCATGTGAACCCTCACCAGTATACAAAATGCAATCTTACCAGATTGGAATGACTCCACTCCACTCGCCTGTTGTAAACACTTAGGGGGCAATCCAATTTACACCGCTTGTGTAAGAGAAAGATTGAAACGCCGTTGGCGCACAGACGTGCGCATGCGCGCTCTCTTAGACCACGGCGAACCGTCCAGACCTTTGGCACGCATGCACGTGCACAAAGGATACACCAGCCGCTACAGCGCGTTTCTGCGCATGCGCGTGCGCAATGGATGGCGTGCACACACAGGGGGCGTTCCTAATTCCTTCTGATATCTATTTAAAGGGGGCTCCGACGACCAGGCGGTGCTGACTGGTCTTCAGCAAGTGCCCTGATTTCCTGACACCCGTGAATTCTGACGGATTTTCGTTGCTGACTTGGCTTTCCCAGACTCCTCTCTTGGACTCTGATATCTTCCTGATTACCTGGTTTCTGATCCCGGCTCCCTATTGACTTCACTCCTGCTGATCCCTGTTTCTGCTGATGATTCGGTATCCTGCTGCCTGTTTGTTAACCGACCCGGCTAGTCCATTG
Source organism: Rana kukunoris (assembly GCA_029574335.1). Lineage (NCBI taxonomy): Eukaryota > Metazoa > Chordata > Amphibia > Anura > Ranidae > Rana > Rana kukunoris. Next base: position 90,717 of record JAJQKJ010001544.1, read on the forward strand.
ACCTCTGCATTTTGGAAGTTCCTGCAAGCTTTTCGCCCTGAGTCTGCAAGTGGGTTCGAGTTCCCCTTAACTCCGGCTGGTTCCTTAAACATCACTTGTGCTCTGTACCTGTTGGTCCATCAGCGTCTTCAAGTCTTCACCTTCTTCTGGCCGCTCTCCAAGCAACACTTACAGGCACTCGTGTCCCTCCTAGCCTTAGCCGCCATCTGTCTCACCCTCAGTGGGATTTGGGCTGGAGAAACAAGGGAGGCTGACCTCATCATACCAGACTCCTACCAGGTACGTGACAGCTTGGTTGTAGTATATCAGACTGACATGCTATAAAAAGGCTTACCTGTAGTTACCTTGAATATCTCCTAAACTTGCACAGTTTAGGAGATATTCAGTATATGCACTGCTGCCAACGTCATCGACGGATGCGTATGCGCACTAAAGAAACGGGCCGATGGGGTTCGGGAATTGTGCCGTAACCTGTGGTTCCAGCACGTATGCAGGAGTGATGTCATCGGCTCTGGATAATCACAGAGCTGGAACCATGAACCCAGATGTAACTACAGTGGAAGATGTCTGAGCTGTACTCGGAGGGCTAACGCCTATCCAGGGCGTCGTTCTAAGGGAAGTATTTTATAACGAGCGATGCATAATAGCTCATTATGCCTTTGTCTTGCAGGTTTTTTTCCCCCCCAAGGCTTACAACCTCTTTAATCTGTGCAAATCGTGCCTCAAAAATTCAGCCACTAAAAAGACAACATTTTCAAGTGATTTGTCTCAAGGATTACAGGCAAGTATTATATATTTTTTAGGAAGCAGTCAATAAACTTTAACCGTTTCTTTACTGGACACTTTACCTCCCTCCTGCACAGGCCAATTTTCAGCGCTGTCACACTTTGAATGCCAATTACTCGGCCATGCAACACTGTACCCAAATTATTATTTTTTTATCATAGAATGTTATTTTGGTAGCAGTGGCGGCCCGTCCATAGGGGGTGCCCGGGCGCCGCACCCCCCCCCCCCCACCCTCAGTCAGTAAAAAAAAAGATGTATATATACATTTTTTTAATTAAAACATGTCCCTTTAAGGGAAAAAAAAAATCTAAAAATGGTCTTTTTGTGCACTGTGTCCCAGCGTCGGGCGCCGGGACAAAGTGCAGTATGTGTAGCGCAACGTCTGTGCAATCACGGGACTGCAGACGTGGCGCTACATTTGCAGCCAAAAAATGCCATTGTGGCGATCTCCATCGCGCCACTTACTTCCGGCGCGATGGACTGTATGTATTATTATGGCCGGGCGGGTGCACTACACGCTATAGTGATCCGACGCCACTCGATGAACAGGAAGTGACGTCGGCACTCACTCTGCACTGTCTGCAGCTCAGCGCCCGACTCCCGGTAAGCATCCTCTCTCCGCTCCTGTGCTCATTGCCCCTTATATATATTTTTTTCATTTTAAATAGCAGCCGTCCTTCTTTTTCATGTACATTCCCCTCTGCTCCTCTGCTCATTAATCTTATGTGCCGCAGAACTAGCGGCCGTCACCCCCCTCCCCCCCTTATTAACTAAATGTCTTTTACTGTAAAACACATTTAGTTAATAAGGGGGGGGGGGGGGTGACGGCCGCTAGTTCTGCGGCACATAAGATTATTGAACAGAGGCGCAGAGAGGAATGTACATGTTAAACTTTAACATGTACATTCCTCTCTGCTCCTCTGTTCATTAATCTTATGTGCCGCTGAGATAGCGGCCGTCACCCCCCCTCCTCCCCCGCTAATTAACCAAATGTCTTTCATCTTAAATGTACATTTCTGCCACAATGATAGCAGTCACTACCATCCACCCCACTTATGTGCATTTAAAATAAGACATTTGGTAGTGACTGCTATCATTGTGGCAGAAATGTACATTTAAAATAAAAGACATTTGGTTAATAGGGGGGGGTGGGGGGGTGCTGTGGGGGGGATGGTAATGACCGCTATCATTTTGGCAGAAATGTACATTTAAAATAAAAGACATTTGGTTAATAAGGGGGGGGGGGTGCTGTGGGGGGGATGGTAATGACTGCTATCATTTTGGCAGAAATGTGCATTTAAAATAAGATATTTGGTTAACGATAGCAGTCACTACCATAGACACCACCCCCGCCCCCCCCCCGGTTATTAACCAAATGTTTTTTTATTTTAAATGCACATTTCTGCCAAAATGATAGCAGTCACTACTACCATCCCCCCCCCCCACTTATTAACCAAATGTCTTTTATTTTTAATGTACATTCGTGCCCCAAAATGATAGCAATCAACACCACCCCACCCCCCTGCTTATTAACCACATGTGTACATTTCTGCCAAAATTATTTTACACGTACATTTACATTTCTGCCAAAATAGCTGCCATCTCCACCAAACCCCCCCAACCCCCCACCCTTATTTAGCTAATTTCATTTACATGTACATTTTTGCAAAAATACCGACCTTCACCCCTATGCAAAGTTTTTCATTAGAGCCACAATTCACGGAATTACATGTTATCTAATGCAGTTTGTCCACAGTATCTGGTAATCTAATGCAGTATGTCCGCAGTCTCTGGTCATCTAATGCAGTATGTCCGCAGTATCTGGTAATCTTGCGCAGTATCTGGTAATTGAATGCAGTTTGTCCGCAGTATCTGGTAATCTAATGCAGTATGTCCGCAGTATTTGGTAATCTAATGCAGTATGTCTGCAGTCTCTGGTCATCTCGTGCAGTATGTCCGCAGTCTCTGGTCATCTAGTGCAGTATGTCTGCAGTCTCTGGTCATCTAGTGCAGTATGTCTGCAGTATCTGGTAGTCTAATGCAGTATGTCCGCAGTCTCTGGTAATCTAATGCAGTATGTCTGCAGTCTTTGGTAATCTAATGCAGTATGTCCGCAGTCTCTGGTAATCTTGTGCAGTATGTTCGCAGTCTCTGGTAATCTTGTGCAGTATGTTAACAGTCTCTGGTAATCTTGTGCAGTATGTTCACAGTCTCTGGTAATCTTGTGCAGTATGTTCGCAGTATCTTGTAATCTTGTGCAGTATGTCCGCAGTCTCTGGTAATCTCCTGCAGTATGTCCGCAGTCTCTGGTAATCTAATGCAGTATGTCCGCAGTCTCTGGTAATCTTGTGCAGTATGTCCGCAGTATCTGGTAATCTTGTGCCCATTTAGAGTCCTTCATTACTAACAGTGTAATTTTTTAGTTTGTTTGCACCGATCTGTAAGGCTGCGCTATATACTATGATTTGTGATGCTGGGGCTATATACTCTGTCCTGTGATCCTGACACTATGAGTGGAAGCAAGTGGAATACAGGGGACTGAGTGGGTGGATTCTATAAGGGGTGTGGCTTATGGGAAGTGGGAGGGGCCAAACGTGGAGGGGCAGGGTCTTGTGCCCCCCCATCCAAAAACTTCACCAGCCACCACTGTTTGACAGTATTTAATCACCATTGGGCTTTTCATGTTTTTGGAATATAAACAAAAATACTGGAAAAAAAAAACAGAGATGTCTTTTTTTCTACTATAAAATGTTGCAAATAAATAATCTTTCTTCATAAATTTAGGCCAAAATTTATTTTGCTACATTTCTTTGGTAAAAATAACCCAAATCAGGGTTCATTCAGGGTCAATACAATTATTTAGTCTGTGTAAAAGAGTCTACAAAGTATGATATATGTATTTGAAAATTGATAAATCCTAATGTACTGATGGTCCTAAAATGACAGGACAGTACAAATAAACCCAAAATGGCCCCCTTTTGGAAAGTAGACAGTCCAACGTATTTAGTAAAAGACAAGGGGCCAGATTCAGGTACATCTGCGCATTATTGGACCGGCGTAGCGCACCGCCTTTACGTTAGACTTGCGCAATGTAGCCGCGCAATCACCCTATTCTCGCCACTTTTACACAGAAAATTGCGCATGCGGAACGTTATTTCAGAGGCGTAAGGCGGAGTAATACAAATTGGGAAGGATGTGGGCGTGTTACATTGAAATGAGCCGTGACCCCATGCAAATGAAGGGCCGGTCGGCTCGCGCATGCGCACTTGAAGCAGACCATGTCAGCACCTCTGTGCGCATGCTCACAACTCAGGAACGGCGCAAACAGTGAAATTGGAAATGGACTAGGGCAAATTTGAGAACTACGCAGACAGCATAAATAGACACACACAAACGCACTTCCATTGCAAAAGTACATCTCTTTGTTTCCCTTCCCATATAGCAAAGTGCTTTTGTTCCGTTGTTAGTTGCGTTGTGATTTGTATTTGTCAGATTTGTGTACTGTGTGATCTAGTGTTTGTTAGAAGATATTTGAAAGTGATTTTTGCTAAGTGTTTGTGAGACTTTTTGTTTGATAGTTTTCTGTTTGTTTGTTTTCTTGCTTGATTGTTCCTGTTTGTTTTTGTGACTACTTTTTGCTGAGTGTTTGTGAGACTTTTTGTTTGATAGTTTTCTGTTTGTTTGTTTTCTTGCTTGATTGGTCGTGCTTGTTTTTGTGAGTGATTTTTGTTGACTGGGAGTGATTTTTGGTCAGAGTATGACAGAGAGGAAGAGGAAATTAAATTTTCTTTGAGGGAGAAACAAATTCTTGCCCGGGCCATTTCTGACTATGGGCGTTTCCTCCACGGCCCGGACAGTGCCAACACCACCCCGGGCAGGAGGAGAGGAGGACATGATCACTGACCAGGTGAATTCAGTGGGGGAGGGGGAGACACGGAACCGGTCTGGGATTGATAAAAAGATAAATGACCTCCGGCGTCTGGTCAAAAAGAAGCTGGCCAAAATGCTTGCCCATGCCAGGGCCACAGGAGGGGGCCCACCATGCCGTGTTAGGCTGACAGCGGAGGAGCGTGCAGTGGCCAGATCTTTCATTGGGAAGAAGTGGAGGGCCTGCCCGGCTATGACTCAAGTCATGAAGGCGTGATGCCAGGTAAGGTTTTTTTTTCTATCAGGTGTGTAGCATGTGTGGGGGAGGGGGTGAAAGGGAATATGTGGCAAGTGTGTGGATCCTCCAACCTGTGAATGTTTTGTGTCATCCACAGATGTGCAGGAGGGTGCTGGGCTATCTGGCCTGACCGCACCATCCCCAGGACAGCAGCCTAATGAGGCCCCCCCCCCCGACAAGGCCGGAGTCTGCGGAGGAGGTTGAAGAGGAGGAGGGGGAGGTTGAGGAGGAGGAGTTTGAGGAGGAGGAGGAGTCCATGTCAGGCACTGGACTATTGTTTTTGGATGACTCTTCCCCTCTGGCTGGCAGCAGCCAGCCCTCCCTAAGGGGGAGCCCCCCCCCTCCTCCCCCATCATGGCTTCCCTCCCAAGGGGCTCCCCTTCTCCCCGGCCACAAGCATCAGCTGGAGGCAGGAAGGCGACCCAGAAGACCAGGGGGTGGCCGATCTCCTGCCCGCCACTCTGAGAAGGGACCAGTTCCTCCAGACCCGCCATCTGGGACAGGTCAGCCAGACATTGGTGCGGATGAAGGAGAGCCTGTCCTCCATCAAGGATACGCTTGGGAACCTGGACTCCCACTCCCAGGCTTTCAGAAACTGCCTTAACGACCTGCAGACTACATCAGCAGGCGTTGGGCAGGATGTGAGGGCCCTTACCCAGGCTATCCAGGCCAACACGGCAACACTAGGTGCTGCTCTGGACAGAATAGCCGTGGCCTTGGAGGGCAGGCCGCCAGGTGGGCAGAGACCAGGGGCTGCTCCTCCTTCCCCAGTTTACCCCCTCCCCCATGAGTCTCCCCAGAGGAGCCGGGGCCGGGGGCGCCCCAGGCGTGGCTCACGTCAAGGGCACTAATTAGTTTTTCCCCTTATTTTTGGGGCCTTTTTTTTTTTCCTGGACATTTTTTGATTTTGCTGGTAATTTTTTTTTTTTTTTGGGTTGTGAATGCTGTTTGAATGTGGGGGTGACATTCCTGCCAGAAAAGGGGTGTCACCCTCAATTTTGGTGGAGAAGGGTTCCCCAGGACCAGGGAGAAGTGATCCCCAGGTCCGTGTGAATGGTGTATGAATGTACAGTGACATAATTGGAGCCTTGGCGTGGCGTTGCTGCTCACAAGTCCTGCATGGTGGACTGGTGCCAATCCAATTTGATGAGGATGTGGGGTGTGTGTGCTAGGGACCACAGTGGTGTGCATGCATGCATTCTCATTGTGCCATGATTAATGTGTGTGTTTAACATGCAAAGATGCCTAATGTGAGCTGGCTCCTGGCTGCTCTTCCCTCAGAAGATGGGGTAACCTCGATTAGGGGGGGATTGTCTGGTTCAGGGGTCAGGTCATCACGTAGGTCAATCTGCAGGCCCTTTCTCACTGCGAAGTTGTGCAGCAGGCAACAGGCACCGATGATATGGCACACAAAGTTTGGGGAATACAACAAGATACCCCCAGACTTATCCAGGCATCGGAAACGTGACTTCAGGAGGCCAAAGGTGCGCTCCACCACTGCACGTGTTTGGGCGTGGGCTTGATTGTATCTTTCTTCTCCTGGGGTTTGGGGGTTCCAGATAGGAGTCATGAGATGGGGTCCCAGTGGATATGCAGAGTCACCTGTAAGGGAAAAGACAGGAGGATGTTAGTCATGCATGTGCCCCTTGTGATGTGTGCATCATGGGGGGGGGGGGTACAGTCATGCCTGCCACCCATGTCACTCACCAACCAGCCAGGTGTCCCCATAGGCCTTGTACACACGAGGGAATAAATCCGCTGAAACTGGTCCGACGGACCATTTCATCCGAAAGATCCGGTCGTTTGTATGGGCAAACGGACCGTTTCGGCCGGATTTTTCCAGCGGAAAAATTTCAAAGCATGCTTTGAAATATTTCCGCCGGACCCATGTCCGTCGGATATGTCCGCTCGTTAGTACACAAAAGCCTCGGACCAAAAACCTGCGCATGCTCAGTCAAAACGATGGGACGGGAGCACTCGTTCAGGTAAAACTCGCGTTTGTTTGGGACCTGGCACATTCGTCACCTAAACTCTCTATATAGTGTTCCGTTTAGATCGTTTTTTTGTGCTTTCTTCTCTTGCTAGAATGAACCCATTGTTTTGCTGTTGCAATTTTCTCCAGATGTCACATACTGCTAGCTTGCATTTTCATTATTTTTTTTTCTATTTGACACAGTTTGCTTGCCAGATGTCCCCACATTTGTTTCTGTTCTCCACATTTTTAAAATGTCTATTTGGACTTAATGTTGAGCGTTTTTTTTTTTTTAAGATTTGGATTTAACGTGTTTGGAATATTTCAAATTTAGTTTTTTTTTCTTGTTTCACCCTTTTTTTTTTTTATTTTTTTTTTTTAAATGTCCCTTTTTTTCACCAACTTATGTAATTTAGTAGTTTCATCCTTTTTTTTTTTTTTTTTTTATCAAAAATTTACGCTTCTTTTGGGTTTACCAAGTTCAAACATAAAAGGTCCCCCCCCCTAAAAGGAGTTTGGGTCCTTTGCAAATGCCACATTTTCTTTGCCAAATGTCTGATGCTTACTCACCACAGTATAAAACACAATAGACAAGGTTTGAAAGTAAATACAAAAGCCATTTATTTCCGGCCAAAAAATAAATTAGAAATCACCAGAACGGCAGCACTTGATGAGATTGCAACATACATGCAGACTTGGGAATTACAACATGATGAAGGACAAATTAAGTAACCTCAGGAGTCAATATCAAAAATCAGGATCAGCAGCACATGAACAAAGGAACCCAAGCTGTGCTACTACAACAAGCTCAGTTTTTTGGACAATAAACTGGATGGCAGGGATTCATCTTCTCGACTTCCTAGCAGACTTCCTTCCAGCGAAACTTCCACGGGTCCGTCCACGGAACCTTGCAGGTGGGGCTGATGTGGCAGGAGGAGGATGAGGATGATGGGGAGCAGGCCAAGCCGGGTCCCACAGCACAGTGTCCCTGGTCAGCTCGTCCCTTCTCATCCTGGCCAGGACCTGATTTATAATGTCCTTGGCCAGGCTTTTTTGCTCCTCCCCCCCTTGGTTCAGCTCATTGGCCACAAATGCGCTATAGCATTCCGTGGGGTTGAGGGGGGCTCTCATGATTTCGGCAGCCTCCCGGATGACCTGAAGGCTTTCATCATGCACCTCCCTCCTGCGCCTCCTTGCAGCTGGTGGCCTCATTTGGAGGGGAGGAACTTGGCTGATTGTGCTCAGCCTGGGCCTGGGGACCTGCTGCACCTCACTTGACCCGGCCTCCTCCTGGCTGCCACTCACCCCTTCCGCCTGGCTGACATGGGCCTTAGGAGCTGCCACCTCCTGGCTGGTCTCTTCTTCCTGTGTATAAAAAAGGCAACATGTTGTAATTTTTGGCACAATCAAGCACACACATTGTGCCTGGTGTCCCAAAGAAGGGGCATATCCCGATACCGTGTTATTAACTCCATTGTTGCCTCCTTCCCTTTGAGCAAATCCATTCTTTTGGGCAGCTTCTAGAAATGTCGCTTCTCAATAGTAATGTCTAGAATAGAAATTGCCAATCAAACACAAAGCACAACTTTCCAAAGGCTCAGCTTTGTCATTCTTAAAATATGTGCACATTCATTCATTTTAGAGCATCTACTTTATACAAACACAGTGTCTTATGCTGCTACATAGCTGGCCTGCTCTGCCGCATTGTTGTACCCCCCAAAAAGTTGGCATTCAGAGTCCATGTTGCAAGTTGTAGCATGTAGTTAAGAACACATCCACCATGAATATGAATGCTAGCATTCACCTCAAGGCACTAGTTCATGTGTAGCTATCATGCCCCTCAGCATTGATGGCAGAAAACACTACCTACTTATCTCTGTCCAACCAATACACAACACTACTGGCATGATCTGACTGCATACTCTAAAATACAAATAAAGAGGAAAGAGCATTCTCTACATATATCTTGATGAAGTGATGTGTCCAAGCACTTTACTCTCTAAATGTTATGGTGGGCCCCAAAATACATAAATAACAGTGGCCTAAAAAGGGTGCAAACAACATAGAAAAGCCCCATCCCCCATGCCTGTTCAAATTATAGGCCTCTGATCCGATGTTTTCATTTACCTTCGTCTCTCTCTCTCCTCGTTTCCGCTCGAGTAATCTCCGCGTAACCTACGTAATCACGTTGTTTCCATTATATTCCCCACGCAATCAAGAAACGCCGCCCTCGTCTCCGCCCATGACGTACCAATTTCTGCTTTCCACGCCCATCTGCAACGTTGATTGGAAAATATGGCGATGTCACACGAGCGCACATTAGCCTCTGATCGGGATCAGGAAGGGACAGAGGCCAGAACGTCCCGATCCAGGCCAAAACGTTACAAGGCCACAAACATGTCTCTACAAGAGATGGTGGAGTTGGTGTCCATCCTGCGACAGAAGGACTATGATGGTGAGCATGGCCCATACAGCACCCCTAACCGGAGGAAGTCAAAAATTATGGATAAGGCAGCAAGGAAACTTTATGAGATGTTTGGGGTCACCAGGTCCAAAGAGCAGCTCCGGAAACGCTGGTCCGACTTAAAACTGCGCGAGCCAGAGCAGTATCGCAAAATAAAGAAAATCATTGAAAAAAGTAAGTACTTTAAAATGTCTTTGGAGTGCCTATTTTTGTAGAAAATGTTTTGCCATGTATATTTCGCCATCTGCCTCGTTGGCCTGCTTGTATTTTTTAAACCCTGCCTTGTAAATTTAGTAATGTTTGTCTAATATAAATCCGACGACTTGCCACGATCGTAGTCAACATCGTTCCAATCACATCGTTTATCCTCAATCCGCGGGTCCAGGAACATCACACCTGGACGAGGCTATTTGGCGAAAAACATTGTTTTCAGAAACAATGTTGAAAATATGATGTGTTTGTGCAAACTAATACGTTTATTTAAAAAGGCAATCAGGATTCAGTAATTCACACAGTGCTGAGATAACTTAATATGCAGCTGTTTTGACATCTGTAATTTAGAAAACCTGTCTACCCACATAAAATAGTAATTTGGAGTTTAGGAGAAGGGACTCCAAAAAAGACTTATTCAGGAGGCCAGCCATGTGTGTCACTTCCCCAAAAAGCCTCATTATATCACAGCTAGGGAGACGTCAGCTAGCAAAAAAAAGGAACATGGTTTGTGCTGTAATAAGGCCAAAACTAGAACTGTAACGCCACTTCTAAGCAATGTTTGCAAATTAGTCCCTCCAAAAAGATCTGTTTGCTGATGTATTTTTTTTTTTTGTTGTTTTTAGGGGAAAGAAGAGGACAGCGCTATGAGGAGTCAGGGAGGCCCACACTGTCTCCCAAACGGCCCGAAAAAATTGTTGAGCGGGAGGATGATGAAGAAGGAGAGGAGGAAGGGAGAGAGGAGGAAGGCGGATTGGTGGAGGAAGGCGGATTGGTGGAGGAAGGCGGATTGGTGGAGGAAGGCGGATTGGTGGAGGAAGGCGGTTTGGTGGAATTTGGCGGATTAGTGGAGGAAGGCGGATTGGAGGAGGAAGGCGGATTGGTGGAGGAAGGCGGTTTGGTGGAATTTGGCGGATTAGTGGAGGAAGGCGGATTGGAGGAGGAAGGCGGATTAGTGGAGGAAGGAGAAGTTGAAGAAGAAGGAGAAGTTGTAGAAGATGTTGAACTTGTCAGTACAACAGGTCAGTGACACCCCAGCTTTGCAGGGAAAAAGAGATGTAGATAGGCCTGCACCTTACTTACTTACAATGTTGTGTTTTTCCTTTGGCATTTTTAGGGGATGAAGATGGGATTAGCACATCTGTCGCTCCTATTTTTTCTCGTGCAAGTGCACAAATCCTAATACAGCAGATAATGGAGTGCAGCACCGATCTGGCCAATATGAGGGAAAGGATGGTGGTGATGGACCAAAACTTCAAAAACATGCTCGATATTTTGGGACGTATATAGAAGACTATCCCCCCCAGCTGCCCCCCATGCCCCCCCCCTGCCCCCCCTGCCCTCACCCCTAACCACCCCACTCTCAAAGATGTTGTATAATGTTCGTTTAATATCCCCCAAAATTTGAGGATGCACACACACACACGGGTTTATTTACTAAAGCTATAAGGTGCAAAAGCAGCATCACTTGGCATATAAAACAATCATCTTCCATGTTTGGATGCGAAGTCTTAATTGACTAAGCTTAATTTAGAAGCTGATTGGCTTATATGCACAAATAAGCCGGAGTTTGGACTGTTTAGTAAATAAACCCCAATGTGTGTTCACATGTGCGATCTGCCATCACAGGACATCAATTGTATGTGCTTTGTAGGTGCAACCCCTTCCTTACTTATCAAGTAGGTGACAGAAAGGGGTTGCACCCACAAAGCACATACATTGATCACCCATGATGGCAGATAGCACATGTGAACATTTCGCATGGGATCTCATGTGAAAAATCACCATTTGGCCCATCACACACACAGCATGTGTGCATCCTCAAATTTTGGGGGATTCCGGCGTGACCTAAGACCATGTTGTCTGGGTTTGTTATGCCAAATAAAAGGTTGAACTTTGTAAGTTCGATTGTTATATATGTTTGTCAAAACCACAAAATATTTTTTGAATAAATAAATACTTTCTAAACCAATTTTTCTAAGAAAACACAAAGATTTTCGTAAATAAAAAAGAAATAAAAAAACCTTTTAAAAACACACACACACCAGTGGCTTCTTATTTCTAACCTCAATACCCAGTTTGTAGAAGAGTGACTAGAATGTGCAATTGTGTGTATTTACTAAAACCTGCTAACTAAATTGGGCACAAGAAATGCACTAGTTTCAGAACCTGGAAGACAGATAAAAAGAGAAAAAGCAATAATGACAAACAACTGTATAAAGTCCAATGGTCAAATTATTTATTATTTCTTGGTAATATTTCTTTATTTTGGGGGCCGAATTATAAAGAAATATTAATCTGGCATAGCTATGGCCCCCCGACCCATAAAGTACTCAACATATTTGTCGCGTACCTCACGAGCAGATTGGGTGACCGAGCCAGCGCGACCAGTGTCCAGCCCAGGAAGGGTATCTGAGGGTAGTCCTGCCTCAGAACCGATGTTGGGTAGGTACGTCTGGGAATGCCTGCGTAAAAAATTATGCAATATGCAGCAGGCCAAAATAACAGAGTTAAATTTATATTCCGCCAGATGTATCGCTGTCTGGAACAGGCGGAACCGGCTGGCGAGTATCCCAAAGGCATTCTCGACTACCCTCCGGGCCCTGGCCAGCCGGAAATTGAAGACTCTCGTCTCCGGGGTGAGGGTCCTCTGGGGAAAAGGCCGCATGAGGTGAGGTCCAAGTCCAAAAGCCTCGTCCGCTAAAAAAACAAACGGAAGTCCTTCCACATTGTCTTCATCCGGTGGCAGTTCAAGACCACCAGTTTGTAGACGCCTGTAAAATTCGGTCCGCGCGAACACTCCCCCATCAGACAGCCGGCCATTCTTCCCCACGTCCACATACAAAAATTCGTAGTCTGCCGACACCACCGCCATCAACACGATACTATGAAAACCTTTGTAGTTATAATAGTACGAGCCCGAAAGAGGTGGCGGCACTATGCGGACGTGCTTCCCAACAATTGCCCCTCCGCAGTTTGGAAAATCACAACGCTGGGCAAAGTGGGCAGCCACAGTCTGCCATTCCTGCGGCGTGGAGGGAAACTGTGGGGACAAAAGCAAAATAATAATTAGCACTTTGGCACAGAAACAACATTGCAAACACTAGTAAAAAAAGAACATTCTGCAACATCACGGTATTAACATTTCTAAAAATTAGTGTATAGAGAGTATTTAGGGCAACAAATCTAGAGCCAATTATTATCAGACTCCACATCCCGCTGATAGGGCAATACACTTTTTTAGGGGGAGGGAGTTGAACTACAATGGAGCAGGACACCAAAAAAAAAAAAAAAAGGTGTTTTTGTCCCTAGGAGATGATGCTGGACAGGTTAGTAGTGTTGAAGGTAAAAATATGCAGGTAGGCCAAACCACATTAACCTGGAAAGCTTAACAACATGCATGGGGAGAAAAGGGAACATTAAGCACACAGCATATTACAATCATGGCGACTAGGAAAACCAACACAAAAAGGTGAGAAAAATATGCAAACATTATTAAAGACACAGATTGTGATGTTAAAGGAGGAAACTTACCTTAATAAACTCCTCCTGCATGACTTGTATGATGGCAGAACACGTCTCCGGTATGATGATCCCAAGCGCCTGGGGAGAGATGCCTGTTGAGAACTTGAGGTCCTGCAGGCTCCTCCCAGTCGCCAGGTACCGCAACGTGGCAATAAGCCTCTGCTCAGCCGGAATGGCTTGGCGCATCACAGTGTCCTGCCTCGTGATATAGGGGGACAGGAGATCCAGCAGACGGTGGAAAACGGGGTCCGTCATACGGAGAAAGTTCCTGAAGTCATCAGGATTATTCTCCCGGATCTCCCTAAGCAGAGACATATGAGAGAATCGATAACGCTGCCGCAACCAATTTTTGGCCCAGGAACTCCTCCTCCTACTGTTCCTGTCCAAATCACTGGAATGCACACAGACTCCAGAACAAAACCCATAAACAGCACGAACTCGTGAAAAGTTGCGCTGCTGCTCCATCATGGCTTCAAACCGGCCGGCTGGTCAGTCAAGAACACACTCAAACAGAAAGCACCCCCAAATCCAGCAAGACCTGCAAAGATCGCACGTCAAACAGATACGACCGTACAGGACGGCACTGCAAAGCAGAAACGCCGCGTACGGCGACACTGAATGACAAATACGAGCCCACAAGCACACACTGAACCTGAAAATACGACCTGTTAAGCGCGGAGACTGAAAAGCACGAATCAGCTCTAACCAAACCTTCGCTAACACGGAACTAGCAGAAGCGGAACAGAGGGCGGCGCCGATGGCTTCCTCATTCCCCTTTATAGTGACGTCGTACGTGGTTTACGTGCCCGCGTTCTGGTCCGCTGGGATTTCGGTCCGATGGTGTGTACGCTCATCAGACCAACGGACAAATTTGACTTATCCGCTGGGAAATATCCGTCGGATGTTTCCGACCGGATACATTCCCTCGTGTGTACAAGGCCATACACGTTCTGTTCGAATTCCATTCGGATGGGGCTCTGATTGTATATGTAGCTGTCATGGCTGGACCCTGGGTGTTTGGCACGGACGTGCCATATGAGGCCTTGGGCATCGACTATCACCTGTACGTTGATGGAATGCCAATGCTTCCGATTGCGGTACATGTGCTCTGTCTCCTGGGGGGGCTGGAGTGCCACATGTGTGCAATCAATGGCCCCCACGGTGCGTGGGAATCTGGCAATTCTGTAGAAATCTGTCATTGCCTTCAGCCGCAGGTCCTCAGTGGTGGGTTTGATGATGTGGTGGGACATGCGTCTGAGGATTGCAGGGACAACCTGGTGCACACATCTGCTCACGGAGGATTGTGACATCCCAGCCACCACTCCACTTGTACGCTGAAAAGAGCCACTGGCAAGGAAATGGAGTGTTGCCAGGACCTTGACCAGTGGCTGCACTGCATGTGAGCGTTGTGTTGGGCTGGTGATGTCCTCCTGCAGTGTTGTGGTTAATTCCAGGAATGGCATGAGTGATGAATCTGAAGATGCGATACACCTCAGAATCACTCATGCCAAACAGGTCTATGCGTGTGCGGTATATCCTCTCCCGTGCCATCCTCCGTGCCATCATCCTTCTTTGCTCATCTAAAGTCAGTAGTATAGCTATGCGCGACGATGCCCCTGGCATGTTGGCATACAGATTGTTGTGCAACACGTGTGACTGCTCAGCTCCTCACTAACAGTGTTGCTTTATCTGACATGTAGATGTTTTTTCTCTTTTTAGACCAGCTTTTATATGGTCTAATTTTAGATAGGACATTTTGCTGTTGCGCACACCGCGTAGCCTGCGCTGCACCAACGTTCTTTTGTGGATCCCCGTAAGTCCCTCATTAGCATATTTGACTAGCAAATCAATGGTGTGTCTAGTGCAGTTTTGCGCAGACGGATGCGCCTGTCTAACGAAATTACGCTGGACAAAAAAAAGTAGATTTCTTGCGTATCTCGTTCTGGGAATGGCGTGCATCGAAACGCACGCGCACATTTAGACTTACGCCGTGCATCTCCTGTTACGCAGGCGTAATCGCTCTGTGAATCTGGCCCAAGGTGCGTTTTTTCAAGTTGTATTTTTTTGTCACAATTTTTTGGAACATTAATAAAATAAAATAAAAATAATATATATATATATATATTTTCTTACATTATGTCACCAGTTTGGTACAGCATCATCATATGACTGGTGTGGTGGGGATCAGGAATACTGATTGGTAAAAGTACGTAAAAAAAAAAGTATTAGATTTTTTTAACCACTTAACCCCCGGACCATATTGCTGCCCAATGACCAGAGCACTTTTTGTGATTTGGCACTGCGTCGCTTTAACTGACAATTGCGCAGTCGTGCGACGTGGCTTCCAAACAAAATTAGCGTCCTTTTTTTCCCACAAATAGAGCGGTATGGCGGTATGGTGGTATTTGATAATCTCTGCGTTTTTTATTTTTTGCGCTATAAACAAAAATAGAGCGACATTTTTGAAAAAAATGCAATATTTTTTACATTTTGCTATAATAAATATCCTCAGTTTAGGACATATTCTTCTACATATTTTTTGTAAAAAAAAAATCGCAATTAGCGTTTATTGATTGGTCTGCGCAAAGTTATAGCGTTTACAAAATAGGGGGTAGTTTTATGGCATTTTTATTTATATATTTTTTTACTAGTAATGGCGGCGATTAGCGATTTTTTTCAGTACTGCGACATTATGGCGGACACTTCAGACACTTTCACACATTTTGGGACCATTGTCATTTTTATAGCGATCAGTGCTATAAAAATGCATTGGATTACTATAAAAATGCCATTGGCAGTGAAGGGGTTAACACTAGGGGGCAGGGAAGGGGTTAAGTGTGTTCCTGGGTGTGTTCTAACTGTATGGGGGGGGGGGGGTGGACTCACTAGGGGAAATCACTGTCGTCTGTTCAAACATTGTATGAACAGAAGATCAGCGTTTCCCCCGCTGACAGGTCCGGGAGCTGTGTGTTTACACACATAGCTCCTGGTCTTCGCTCTGTACCGAGCGATCGCGTGTGCCGGCAGCGATCGTACCTGCCGGGCACACGCAGGGGACCTCGGGGGCGAGCCGGGATGCGCGCACGGCGGCGGCGGCGGCGCGCACACGCCCCTAGTGGCCGCAAAGTAGCGGACGTATAGCTACGGGCTCTCGCCCAGCAGAGCCGACTTCCCACAGTAATATGACGGCGGGCGGTCGACAACCAGTTAAACATTGTTTTTTTTTATTTATTATTATTTATTTATTTAACAATTTTTTTTTTTATTTTTTTTTTACATACTGTAACCGGAGCAGTGCAATATTACCATTGTGACACAATGGGGAGGTCATGAGAATTTAGTTTTTTACTCTGTAGCTGGATACACATTATACAATTTTTGTTGCTCAATTTCCTTTAGATTTACCTTCAACTGTGTATTGCAAGGACCTGCCTGATTACATACAATTTGAAAGTGTTTAGATTTGATCTCATGTTATATGGTTTTGGTAAATTTAAAGGAAAGTTAAACAAAAAAAAATTCATACAAATTGTATAGTGTGTAGCCAACTGAGCTGAGAAATGTTTTCATGTTTCTGTTTGGCCACATAGATAAGTGACTGATCAGTTGATGACACATTGTGTTGGTAAGAGTATCGTTTCTTATGTAGCAGAAATTGGTTACACCCATAAGATACAATCCTTGAAATTGTCCTGATCTGAGAAAATTATTAATTGTCTCTATCAGAGGAAGACGTTTTATTGCTAAATGTCAACGTCTGTGAATTACCACAGAAATCATTTATCAGGAATATGTTACATATTAATGACACAACTATATAATATGATTCCACAGAATCTTTAACACGTATGTTCTTTAATTTACTCAAATGTCAGTAATCGGTGTGTACAATTTTAGTCCATGACTAGAAAAGCTAGAAAAAAAAAGATTATTTCATCTTATATTTATGTGATTATTTCAGCTTATAACAGTGATGCTTTTTATAAAATGGCATTCGTTCATAGCCAGTATCTACTACTACCGTGAGAGCTCTGATTAGCCCTATCTGCACCATGGGATCACTGTGACCAATCACAGAGATTATCACAAAAGTACACATTGAATGGCTATGAATGAAAGCCATGCATTATGTACAAATGTCATGTGAGTGCTGTGATTGGTCACAGAGGTCACATAGTACCGGGACAAGACTGGTATACCGATCTGTCATCCAATGTGTCCACAGGACGGGTGACAGATAGCTCTGCAGCAGAGCCACTAGGGCGCACGTGACTGGGAGGATGTCACAGATCAGCTGCAGTGCTGATCTCTTGTGTACCGACTCGGCTAGTACTCCTGATTACGTTGACTGCTGCTCGCCCTGACCTTGGTTCGCTATCCGGCTCTCCTTTGCTTCATCCATCCATCCGTGTCAGACAGTGTCTTGTGGTACTCTACTTGCGAGCAGGGTGAACCTGGGGGTCGTAATCTGGGGTCAGCACGCAGCTAAGCCCAAACCCTTGTGAGGGGGTCCCTGGCGGAATACCGGCTGGCCCTTAGATTCCACGCCCTGGGGGATCCTGTGTCACCTGTTCGCCTGTGGGCTCACATCAGTAGCATGGTGACAGAGCACATTATATGATGTTCTCCTGGATCTAGGGATCTCCTGCTCGTCCATCATATTATAATAGGTGTAGTGGATAATACTGCGCTGCTAATAAATATAGTAAGCTGCTAAACACGGCTAATTGAAATAAAAACAATTAACAAGAATGTATAGGTAAAGTGGAGCGCTTATAGATTACAATGTAAATTAAATAACAGGTTTACACGAAACGCGCTAGAAACGACTCTACTGCTGCCACTATTTTATTCTTATATGCGCTGTATCTTCACGAATATGTAAGTGAAATACCTATTACATTTTTATTATCCCTACGATATCACACTTTCTTTGAGTCTACTGTTTCTGGTAAGCCTGTGGGCCAGATTCACAGAGCGATTACGCCGGCGTAACAGGAGACGCGCGGCGTAAGTCTAAATTTGCGCATGCGTTTCAATGCGCCGCATCCCCAAAATGAGATACGCAAGAAATCTACATTTTTTTGTCTGGCGTAATTTCGATAGACAGGCGCATTCGTCCGCGTAAAACTGCGCTAGACACACCATTGATTTGCTATTCAAATATGCTAATGAGGGAGTTACGGGGATCCACAAAAGTACGTTGGTGCAGCGCAGGCTACGCGCTGTGCGCAACAGCTGCACGGCTTGTCTAAAATTAGACCATATAAAAGGTGGTATAAAATTAGACAATTCTTCTACATGTCAGAGAAAGCAACACTGTTAGTGAGGAGCTGAGCAGTCACACGTGTTGCACAACAATCTGTATGCCAACATGCCAGTGGCATCTATGCTTATAGCTATACTACTGACTTTAGATGAGCAAAGAAGGAGGAGGGCACGGAGGAGGGCACGGAGAAGGGCAAGAAGGAGAGCACGGAGGAGGGTACGGGAGAGGTTTTTTTTTTGTTTTACAAAAAAAATTTTCTTTGCTTGAAGAAACATTTTTACAAAAAATATACATACATATATACATCAATACATAACATACATACAAATTACAAACACGGTCTCACTATATTTCAATAGCCCTTTAAAACCTTGATGGATATAATAATCTAATCTGATACAAGCCCCTCACTCTTCACTTGATATATCAGACACGCATAGACATCTTTGGCATGAGTGATTCTGAGGTGTCTCGCATCTTCAGATTCACCCCTCATGCCATCCTGGAATTAACCACAACCCTGCAGGAGCCCAACACCAGCCCAACACATGACACCACCCATGACACCCATGACAGCTACATATACAATCATAGCCCCATCCCCACAGATTTCGAACAGAACATGTATGGGGACAGCTGGCTGGTTGGTGAGTGACATGGGTGGCAGGCATGACTGTCCCCCCCATGATGCTGAAATCACAAGGGGCACATGCACTACTAACATCCTCCTGTCTTATCCCTTCAGGGTGACTCTGCATATGCACTGGGACCCCATATCATGACTCCTATACGGAACCCCCCTAACCAAGGCTACCCCGTCTTCTGAGGGAAGAGCAGTCAGGAGACAACTCACATTAGGCATCTTTGCACGTTAAACACACACACTAATCATGGCACAATGAGAATGCATGCATGCACACCACTGTGGTCCCTAGCACAGACACATCACATCCTCATCACATTGGATTGGCACAAGCCCACCATGCAGGACTTGTGAGCAGCAACGCCACGGCTCCAATTATGTCACTGTACATTCATACACCATTCACACGGACCTGGGGATCACTTCTCCACCACAAATGAGGGTGACACCCCTTTTCCGGCAGGAATGTCACCCCCACATTCCCAAATCATACACAAACAGAACCAAAAATAAAAAATTGACCAGCAAAAATAAAAAATGCCCAGCAAAAATATAATTTAAACAAAATAACAACAAAGAAAACACATAAAAATCACTCTGCAAAACAGTCCCCAAATATCTCAAAGACACGTCACAAACAAACAAACGCTAATAAACAACAGAACAAAAGCACCTTGCAGTATAGGGAGGGATACAAAGGGATGTACTTTTGCAAAGGAAGTGCGTTTGTCTCTGTCTATTTATGCTGTCTGCGTAGTTCACTAAGTTGCCCTAGTCCACTTCCAATTTCACTGATTGCGCCGTTCCCGAGTTGTGAGCATGCTCACAGAGGTGCTGACCATGGTCTGCTTCATGTGCGCATGCGCGAGCCGGCCGGCCCTTCATTTGCATGGGGTCACGGCTCATTTCAATGTAACACGCCCACGTCCTTCCCAATTTGAATTACTCCGCCTTACGCCTCTGAAATTACAGTGCACAGGCGCTATTTTCTGCGCAAATCAATCGAGAATACGGTGATTGCGCCGCTACATTGCGGCAGTCTAACGTAAAGGAGGTGCGCTACGCCAGTCAAAAAATGCGCCGATGTACGTGAATCTGACCCTGTATTTTTACTGGTGGTGGGATCTCTTCACTTCAAATAAGAAAGACACTTTCCTGGACATTGATGTTTTCATAACATTGTTCCTCTGCAAATTATCTATTTTTGGTCACAATTGAAACCGTTACCTTCAGCCTTATATGGACTCTATCACTTGGTGATTTATTTGGACATTAGTCATTTTTGTTCTTGTTTCACCTGTTCCTTTTTTGTTTTATTCTTTATGTTTTCATTCATTTTTTACAGTGTATTTTCATCACTCTTTTATGACACTATTTACTTTGTTATTTAACTGCTTGCCAACCTGCCGCCGTCATTTTACGGCGGCAGGTCGGCTCTCCTGGGCGAGAGCCGTAGCTATACGTCGGCTCTTTAGCTGCCACTAGGGGGCGCATGTGCACCGCCGGCGGCCGGCGCGCGCGCCCCCGAGTCCCGTGCACGTGCCTGGCGGGCACGATCGCCGCCGGGCATACGTGATTGCTCGGTACAGAGCGAGTACCCGGGGCTATGTGTGTAAACACAAAGCTCACGGTCCTGTCAGCGGGGGAAACGCTGATTTTCTGTTCATACAATGTATGAACAGAAGATCAGTGATTTCCCCTAGTGAGTCCACTCCCCCATACAGTTAGAACACACCCAGGAACATACTTAACCCTTTCCCTGCCCCCTAGTGTTAACCCCTTCACTGCCAATGGCATTTTTATAGTAATCCAATGCATTTTTATAGCACTGATCGCTAAAAAAATGCCAATGGCCCCAAAAATGTGTCAAAAGTGTCCGAAGTGTCCACCATAAGGTCGCAGTACTGAAAAAAAAAAACGCTGATCGCCGCCATTACTAGTAAAAAAAAAAATATTAATAAAAATGCCATAAAACTACCCCCTATTTTGTAAACGCTATAACTTTTGCGCAAACCAATCAATAAACGCTAATTGCGATTTTATTTTACGAAAAATATGTAGAAGAATACGTATCGGCCTAAACTGAGGGAAAAAAAAGTTTTTTTATATATTTTTTGGGGATATTTATTATAGCAAAATGTAAAAAATATTGAATTTTTTTTAAAATAGTCGCTCTATTTTTGTTTATAGCGCAAAAAATAAAAACCGCAGAGATGATTAAATACCACCAAAAGAAAGCTCTATTTGTGGGAAAAAAAGGACGCCAATTTTCAGTTAAAGCAACGCAGTGCCGAATCACACAAAGTGCTCTGGTCATTGGGCAGCAATATGGTCCGGGGGTTAAGTGGTTAATTTACATTGTAATCTATAAGCGCTACAGTTTACCTATACAATCATATTATAATAGGCTGGAAGGGAAGTGACTATAAGGCTGCAAAAGTGAGCTGGGCTGCCTTAAAGAATAACTTGAACCACTTCAGTGCTGCTGCTGTGAATTTTAAGAATGATTTGCTCTACATCGCCTGCATCTACAGCGCTCAGTAAGGACTTGTTTTAGGCTCCATTCACACCATGCTTTTTGCAGAAACGTAGGACATTATTTTTAACATGGGTTCCTATGGAACACGTTCACATCAATGCATTTTTGTGCCTCTGCATTTTTGGAAACAGTAAGAGACTTTTTTAAATGCAAAACGGTGCTCTTTTGGTAGTAGTTCAGTAACTTCAATGGAGAAGTTGCAGAAAAGCATGTAGTGCATTTTTACTGAGATTTTGCTGTGATTTGTGTTTTGCACTTTTTTATCTGCCCAACAACAAATTTTCCAAAAACAACAAACATTAAAAAACACAAATCGCCGCAAAACGTAGCAAAATTGGGGTAAAAAAATATTAAAAGCACAGCAAAAAGTGTTCAGGACTCGAAAGCTGTGAGTATAATTAATAGATTATCTGACGCATCCAATTTTCTCATCATATGTTAAAGGCATTACTTTCATCATTTTATTGTATCACTTTTCTGTTTGACCACATATATAAGTGACTGATCAGTTGATGACAAATTGTGTTGAGTATCTACTTATGTAGCAGAAATTGGTTACATCCATAAGATACAATCCTTGAAATTGTCCTGAGCTCTAAAATGATTTATTTGTGTCTATCAGAGAAAGAAGTTTTATTGCTAAATGTCAACGTCTGTGAATTACCACAGAAATCATTTATCAGGAATATGTTACATATTAATGACACAACTGTATTGCTGATTCCACAGAAAATATACACGTATGTTCTTCCTTAATTTACTCAAATGTCATCAATACGTGTGTTCAATTTTAGTCCATGACTAGCAAAGTTGGAAACAATTATTTATGTGATTATTCCAACCAATGTGAATATATTTTCTCTTTGCATATTGATATCTTAGTACTAAAATCATGCTCCTCCCCCCTAGCTAGAGACTGCTCAGTCAGTCAGTCAGTGACAGTGGGAGAGTAGGACGCTCCGGCCTCCCGCACGA
Source organism: Rana kukunoris (assembly GCA_029574335.1). Lineage (NCBI taxonomy): Eukaryota > Metazoa > Chordata > Amphibia > Anura > Ranidae > Rana > Rana kukunoris. Next base: position 113,265 of record JAJQKJ010001544.1, read on the forward strand.
GTCGCTCTCGCCAGGGACCAGTCAGCCAGACAGTCAGGCAGGCTCCCTCCACCCCTCCAGGGACTCATTAGGCTTCCCCTGACTTGCTTCATCCCCGCTGGCTGCCTCCTTCATCCCTTCGCCAGGGAGCCAAGCAGGTAAGCCACACACAGCTGTCCTTTTCAGGACAAGCTGAGGCAGCTTTTCCAACCCCCCACAGCTCTCCCTCTTTCATCCGTACCCCCATACTACCCCCCCCCCCCACTCAGTGCTACCCCCCCTCGCCATCTAACCCCGCAATTCCACGCCATTCGAGCGTTTTTTTACATTTCCGCGCCGGCCTGTAAGGATTCGCGGCAGCCGCGATTTAGGAAAGGCCACGGCTTCACCTGCGGCCTAGCGGCGCGCCGCTCCTCACGCCCGGCAACCGGCAGCAAATCACCTCAACGGCCCAGAAAGCCTCCTCCTACCCCAGCAAACCCCCCCTCTCCTCCCAGCTATTCTTCCCGGCCCCCCAGGCAGCACCGATCCACTTAATTAGGTGGACCCCAGCCTGGATCCTGCTGCCTGGTCGGCGGCCATCTTGATACACCCAGCCCCAATCCCCTTTCCTTAACACTATTAGGACTTGATCCAGGGTTCGCCGATCGCCTCTTAAGGGGTCAGGAAGGAATTTTTTCCCCGCCGTAGCACATTGGCATTGCAAGGCCAGGGTTTTTTGCCTTCCTCTGGACCAAGCCTGGGTGGAGGATTCAGTCACTTCTTGAAAATCCTCCACTCCCCCCCCCCCCCCAATACACGGCAGAGACCATTTGGGACTTGAAGCAATATGCCGCATTTTTACCAGCCATTACCAAAAAAAACTAAAAATTCTGCGCCTTTTGAGAAACGATCGGAGATCGACTATCAAACATCACAGCCGCCTACCCCAGCCTAAGCACATATCATGTGCGTTGATCAACACCAGATCGGCAGTAAAACATCGATTAGAAATCCATGATTTCATTCTACAATACGATTTAGACTGCCTCTTTATTACAGAGAGCTGGCTCACAGCCGACTGTAACACCATTTTAGGAGAAATGGTGCCAGAAAACTACTGTATTATAACGGAAAACAGAATAGGGCAAAGAGGAGGAGGACTGGCGGTGATCCACAAGTCCCATCTTACGATCATTAAACCAGTCCTTCAAAACCCTCTTCCATTCATGGAAACCCTTACGCTGAAGCTGGAAATAAACTCCCAGAAGACCGTACAGATTTTACTCTGCTATAGACCACCCGGCCCAAAATCGCAGCTTTTACTATCATTGACGGACTTCATCTCTACTTATACCCTTAACAGCAAACACCTTTTGCTGCTCGGGGATTTTAATCTTTGGGCCAATTCATCACAAGACCCCATTGCCGACGCCTGCATTGAACATCTAGGAGGATTAGGGCTACAGCAATTAGTATGTGGGCCCACACATACTTCAGGTCACACCCTCGATCTTATTTTCAGGCAAAATCTGGAAATAAAAATCTTGGAAAAGGAACTATTGCCATGGACAGACCACCATGCAATTAAATTCATTATTTCCGATTTCCCTCCCTTAACAAAAACATCAAAACCAGTGACAACACACTGGACTAGATGTCAGAAGAAGCTCCATTCGAACTCTTCAAAACCACGTTAAGGAATAAAATAAAAACAATTCAGCCGAACCAAACGGCTGTAGAAACACTGGATGCCATAAACACAGCCCTATTACAGTCAGCTGACTTAATAGCGCCGAAACATAAAACCTGCATCCGAAAAAATACCTCCAGCTGGTTCAACAACCAATTGGCGTTATTAAAACAAGAGCGTAGAAGGGCGGAAGCCGCCTGGAAGAGAAGCTCTTCAGAGGCGAACCTCTCCATCTACAAGGCATCAACCAGGAAATACCACAAAGAAATTTTCAAAGCCAAGAAAAAATTATTTTTCCGAGGCTATCAACAGCGCCCTAAATCGCCCCGCGAGCTCTTCAGATTGGTCAATCAGACCATGAATCCAAGATGTCTAGAAGCCCCCAACTCTGACACCCAAGAATTTTGCGATGAATTGTCGGATTACTTCATTAATAAAATTGAGGCAACCCGGGAAAGCATTCAGCAGAACCAAACCCACCCCAATCCCTCCCGTAATCTTTCACACAGCACCATCAATATTTCGCCACAATCAGGTAAGTTCACCCTGGAACCCATTACTATACAGGCCACAAAGATTATCATTGATTCTTTGCGTAACGGCACAGCGCCAAATGATATCATCCCCACTAAACTGCTGAAGGAATGCGCCGACATCCTGGCACCTCCGATCACGCAGCTTATAAATCAATCCTTCAAGGAAGGCATAGTGCCCTCCCAGTTGAAAGAGGGCATAATTCAACCCATTCTGAAAAAACATACCCTTGACCCCAAGGACCCAACTCACCGCCATCCCATAACAGGCCTAAATGTCCTCTCAAAGGTAATGGAGAAAGTAGTGGTACAACAGCTGCAACAGCATCTAGATACCCACAACCTACTAGATCCATACCAATCTGGCTTCCGTCCCGGACACGGGACGGAAACAGCACTGCTCAAAATATGGGACGACGCCCTCGAGGCCGCAGACGAAGGCGAATCCTGTCTCCTGGTCCTGTTGGACCTAAGCGCAGCCTTCGACACTGTAGACCATAAGCTATTACTGACTCGACTAGTCGAAGTAGCCAGAGTCGCAGAAAGCGACTTATCTTGGTTCTCCTCTTTTTTGGAAAACCGATCGCAAACTGTGAAGTTGGGATCTTTCACTTCCGAGAAACGCACAGTATCGTGCGGAGTCCCCCAAGGATCGCCTCTGTCGCCGGTGTTATTCAACATCTATCTTCGTCCACTTTTTGAAATAATTAGCAGCCAAAAACTGCTTTCGCCTCTCGGATCACTCATATGCAGACGATACGCAACTGTATTTCCGCATATGCAATAAAAAGGATCATCACCTCAATCTAGAGACATGCCTCTCTTTGATAGAGAACTGGATGACAAAGAGTTACCTAAAACTCAACGGAGCAAAAACAGAACTTCTACTGTTTCACGCCAAGCGCACGAATCACCCGGGGACAACTTGGATACCCCCGCCCATTTTGGGCAAAATCATCACCCCTAGCACCAAAGTCAAAAGTCTTGGGGTCATCTTTGACTCCTACATGACAATGGATGCACAAATAGGGTCTGTAGTCAGCGGATCTCACCATCTGCTACGCCTACTACGCAGACTTACTCCTTTCATCCCCAAAGAAGACGTACCAGTCATGGTGGGAGCAATTGTGAATTCAAGATTAGACTATGCAAATGCTCTTTACCTCGGACTCCCCAAGTACCAAATCGCTCGTCTTCAAGTCGTGCAAAATACGGCCGCTAGACTTGTGACTGGAAAAAAACCATGGGAATCAATCTCACCTTCTCTGAGATCCCTTCACTGGTTGCCAGTAAAAGACAGAATTGTTTTTAAAACTCTCTGCCTAACGCATAGATGTATTCATGGGAATGCCCCCCATTATCTATGTGAAAAAATAAAAGCTCACAATCCCAATCGCGTTCTGCGATCCACCAATCAAAATCTGCTCCAGATTCCGAAAGCCAACTTTAAGTCCAAAGGAGAAAGAAGATTCGCGCTCCAAGGTCCCAGACTATGGAACGCTTTACCGACCAGTATTCGGTTGGAGGAGAACCACCTAGCATTCAGGAGAAAGATCAAGACTCATCTCTTTTGATTTCAAAAGAGAAAGGAACAACAAGCGCCCAGAGGCGATTAAATTCGCATGTGTTGCGCTATACAAGTTTTTCATTCATTCATTCATTCATTCATTCATGCATTTTTGTTTGTAAAAAAAGTTTTTTTGAATGTTGCAAGTACTCAAGCAATCCACAGAATGATTTCTTACGCAGCAGTTTTTCATCATGGCAGATTCTATGGAATAGGAAATGTTTTATGAATAGTAATGAATAATTTCTTGGAGCAATAATTTTTTTCTGGTTCAACATTAAAGTGTATGTCAAGTCTGAGGAAGGAGCAAAGGTAAACATTGTTTTCCCTAAATAGCTTCCTTTACCTTAGTGCAGTCCTCCTTCACTTACCTCATCCTTCCATTTTGCTTTTAAATGTCCTTATTTCTTCTGATAAATCCTCACTTCCTGTTCTTCTGTCTGTAACTCCACACAGTAATGCAAGGCTTTCTCCCTGGTGTGGAGTGTCGTGCTCACCCCCTCCCTTGAGGGAGGAGGGGGCAAGCAGGAGAGTCAGGATGCCCACTAACACACAGCTCCTTTCTCTATCTGCAATGTAGAGAGCGTCCTGACTCTAGTGCTCGCCCCTTCCCCCCTCAAGGGAAAGGCAAGCACGACGCACCACACCAGGGAGAAAGCCTCGCATTACTGTATGGAGTTACAGACAGAAGAATAGGAAGTGGAAGGATGAGGTAAGTGAAGGAGGACTGCACTAAGGTAAAGGAAGCTATTTAGGGATTTTTTTTTTACCTTTACAACCCCTTTTTGTTGGATACATTAATGTTTCATGCACAATGGCGTCTCCAGCTTTCATATTTAGGGGGGGCACATGGGGGGACAGGGACAAAAGTAGGGGGGCCAACTATAAAATGCAATTATATATATATATATATATATATATATATATATATATATATATATATATATATATATATATATATATATCTCCTGGGGCCCTTTACTACGATCCCACAACACGCCCTTTTACATGTTCTGCAGTGAGCTCCCTTCCTACTATACTGGGGCCCCCCAGGGTGGCAGAAAACAAGAGATATATGTCACCAGCACACCAAGAAAATATAAGGGTCCAAAGTGGGAGAACTTTCAGGGTTGCAAAGGTTGTCTGGTGTTCTGCCACTGTGGGGTTCCCCAGCTGTCCCGTCCCTGCTATTGACAGCGCTGGTCTGGGATCTGTCTCCTTGGCAGTGGCGGCAGTCTATTAGGACCTAGTGCTGGTGACATTATGGATGCATGCAGGGGAAGGCTGGCACTATTGGTTATTAGAGGGCTGAGCCCCCAGCTGGTCACCTAGCAGCAGTAATGCTGTATAACCTTCTCTGTTGACATGCTGATCGGGATGTGATCCAGGTGCTGCTCCCAGTCAGATCTAATAAACACAGTATTAATTAGCATCAAGAGTACAACCACATATATATATATATATATATATATATATAATTTAAACGTATGTTCCGCAGCCATGTGGGCTCTATGCCTGTAAAGTGTGGGCTTTGATCAATAAAATGCAAACTTCCGCGGAGATGGACTTTACTATCGCAGAGCGGGTGCAGGGATCCGACGTCACTCGATGTAAAGGAAGTGACGTCGGAACACTTTGCAGCTCAGAGCCCGTGTGGTCCCGACTCCCGGACATTAAGGTATGCATCCCCTCCGCTCCTGTGCTCATTGACTGTTATCTTTACTCCCCCCTTGGGAGTAATGTACAGTGCTGAAATAGTAGCTGCCACGATCCCCCAGCTCCCCCCCCTCCTCGCTTACTGACTGAATAATGGCTTTCATTACATTCCACTCTCTGCTCCTCATTCTTATGTGCTGCCGAAATAGTGGCCGTCAACCCCCCCCCCCCCGCGCTTATTAACTAAATGTCTTTTACTGGTAAAAGACATTTAGTTAATTAGCAGGGGGGGGGGGGGTACATGTACATTCCCCTCTGCTCATTATTTTACATGTACATCACTGCTGGGACTTGTAGTCTCATAGATGGTGGATTGCATGCACCTGAGCACCAGGAGAAGATCCCAGTCCCAGCAGTGAGAGAAAAACTGGACAAAGATGGTGGATTGCATGGCATGCAACTGATCCCCAGAAGACGATGTAAAACTAATAGTCCCAGCAGGTTATAATATAAGGCTCCGAGGTGGATGGATGTCTGGACACCCATCCACCTCGGAGCCTTATATTATAACCTGCTGTGACTTGTAGTTCTCCATCGTCTCCTGGGGCTCAGGTGCATGCAATCCATACCCATTCAACTCAGAGCCTTATTGTATGTATAACCTGCTGGGACTTGTAGTTCTCCATCATCTCCTGGGGCTCAGGTACATGCAATCCACCAGTGGCTTGCATGCACCTGAGCCCCAGGAGACGATGGAGAACTACAAGTCCCAGCAGGTTATAATATAAAGCTCCGAGGTGGATGGATGTCTGGACAGTGACAATTGATGGGCACAGTGGTGACAATTGATGGGCACAGTGGTGACAATTGGTGGCACAGTGGTGACAATTGATGGCACAGTGGTAACAATTGATGGCATGGCACAGCCACTATTGATGACATAGTGGCTGTGTTTGATGGCATGGCACAGTGGTTGTGTTTTGATGGCACAGTGGTTGCGTTTGATGGCATGGCACAATGGTGACAATTGATGGCACAGTGGCTGCATTTGATGGCATGGCACAGTGGTTGCATTTGGCATGACACAGTGGTGACAATTAATGGCACAGTGGCTGCATTTGATGGCATGGCACAGTGGCTGTGTTTGATGGCACAGTGGTTATAATTGATGGGCCCAGTGAGGCTGCAATTGTTTTTTTTTTTTTCGTTTGCGCCCCCCCAAAAAATTTGAGCACCAGCCGCCACTGACAAAGGCTAACAACCTCCCCTGAGTTTGAAAAGTGGGGGCATCGCTTTATAAGATAGAGGACCTTTCTGCAGGATTGGGGTTCAGCTTGCAGGCCCAAGGTTTTCTGCAACTGAAATTGTGTAGCCTTAATGAAACAATTTGAACTGTGTTTAGCTTCAGAGTCAAGAAGAGCCTTTCCAGAAGGCCTAGGCCTCTTCTGTTGGGGCATATGCCTACTACTACTGCCTAGCAGACTGTGCTTGGGTTTCACAGCAAAAGCTCTTATGGTCAAGATGATTTAACAAAGGTCTCAAAAACAACTGCTAAACGAGCAGGCAAAACAGACCCACTTCACCATTGATGATTTGAAACAGAAAATTGATGCAATTAAATGGAGCTTGACATCAACACTATCTGCTAAGATCTATGAAGTAGTGGTTGAATTTACAGAACTAGCACTGCTAGCCCAACACACTATGGGCAAGGAAAAAACAAATCCAGAATTAGTTCACTAACCTGCTACTATGGACCACCAATAACAGAGCAGAGGACTTAAAATAGAGAAAAAAGGATAACGGAACACCCCAAAGGAATAAGGATAAGGCCTCGTACACACGATAGGTTAACCAGAGGACAATGGTCTGATGGACTGTTTTCATCGGTCAAAACCGTTCGTGTGTGGGCCACATAAGTTGTTTAACCTTCGGTTAAAAAAAAGCAGATTTGCTTTAAATTTTAACCGATGGATCCCTAACTAGTGTTGCTCACGAATATTCGTATTGCGAATATTCGGCTCGAATATGGCATATTCGAGTATTCGCGAAATATTCCGAATTTCGCGGTGAATATTCGCTATTTCGAATATTCGAATTTTTCCAATTTTTTTTTTAGGACAGATCACATCCTAGACATCCCCGTCGACGTGTAAAAGCATTGCTGGTATGATTAGAGACCTTGGGCCGAGTAGCTGCAGCGATCCTTTTATATTAACGAATATTCGCATTGCGAATGTGCGGTCACTAGGCTTATCGCGCGATCATTATTTATTGCCGAAAATTCGCAATGCGATTACGAGAGAGAAGCGATATCGCGCGCGATTATCTTTTCTTCCGCCTCAGAACGATTATTTCAGTTTCATTATTAAAATAGATCACATCCTAGTGATCTCCTTCGAGTCTAAAGCATTGCTGTTATTATTAGAGACCTTGGTCCGAGTAGCTGACGCAAATTTTTTATATTGCCGAATATTCGCAATGCGAATATTCGGCAATAGGGATATTGCGCGATTATTTACTCCGCCCTTCTGCATCAGAGCCAATCAGAGTTCTCCTTCCACACTCGTCATAGGTTAGCAACCAATAGGAAACTGCCTGTATGGGCATTATATAAGGTCACTCCCAGCAGCATTTCATTGCAGTATCCAGAACTTGGCTAGAGAGTGTGGGAGACTGTTTCTGTGTTGCTGGTATTTTGCATCTTGCATCATCATCATCAGCATTGTCCCTTTATGGTTGCTATTTGCTACAGTACTTACTGATTCCAGTGGATATTTTCCAGCTCATAATCCTAAACTGCTTTTTGCAAAGCAATACACCCAAGAGCTTTTTTTAAAAGCTAATTTTTGTTTTGTGCTCTGTTGTTCAACTTCTGTTAGTGTAGTAAGTTGCAGGCTTAGCTATTGACTGCTTCCTATTGCTTTAATTGCAGATATTCCAGATTTCCTGATTTCTGAAAGGCCTATAGATTTTTTAAAAGCCCCTTTATTTTTTCTGCTGTGTTGTTCAAATTCTGTTAGTTCAGTAAGTTGCAGCTTAGCTATTGACTGCTTCTTAATTCATTTAATTGCATATATTCCAGATTTCCTCATTCCTTAAGGCGCAGGAGCTTTTTTAAAAGCTCTTTTTTTTTCTGCTGTGTGTTGTTCAACTTCTGTTAGTTTTGTAAGTTGCAGCTTAGCTATTGACTGCTTCTTATTCATTTAATTGCATCTATTGCAGATTTCCTCATTCCTTAAAGGCGCAGGTGCTTTTTAAAAAGCTCTTTTTTTTTCTGCTGTGTTGTTCAACTTCTGTTAGTGTAGTAAGTTGCAGCTTAGCTATTGACTGCTTCTTATTGATTTAATTGCAGATTTTCCTGCTTCCTGAAAGGCCCAAGAGCTTTTTTAAAAGCTAGGTTTTGTGTTGTTCATTTTAGTTAGATTTCTGTATAGTAAGTGTACATACTGTTGGTTTACATTTATTGCAGCTAGCTTACTTTAGTGTGTTTTTAGTGTCTGTGTTTTCTTGGTTAAAAAAAAAAAAAAAAAAAAGTTATTAGTTAGTTTCTTTATTTTTTGGTAGTTGTAGTCCTTGTCAGTTAGTGTTTTAAAAAAAAAAAAAGTAGCCTTAGTTTATAGTCATATACGTTTGTGTAAGCAGTTAGTGTTTGTTGAGTGCATTTATTTATTATTTTTTGTAGTTCTTGTCTTTGGTGTACTAGTTTTATTAAAGTTTAGTAGCTGTCTGTGTAGGTCTTTGTCTGCGTGCCTGTCTTGTAAAAAAACACCAAAAAACATTTTACACACATTTCCCTCCCCAATAAAGTTTACCCCCACAACACACACATCAGCAATTATGAGCGGCATCCGTGGCCGTGGGCAGCAGGGGTAGGGGAGTTACTCCCAGTGCTGGGTCGCTGCCAGCACGGGGTACCTCTCGTGCCCCTACTATTGCTAGAGGATCAGGTGGAAGGGGAGTCCGCCTCATGCGTGATTTTTTTGCATCTGGCAGCCGCCCCATATTGCCATCTCAGGCTCAAGGAGTGGTGGACTACATGGGGCACAGCAGTGCCACTGAGTCGTCGGTCCCGACTCACAGTAGTTCCACTATTACACCGTTGCCTGTAGTACCCCCCCCCAGCCCCCAAGAGTCCAGCATCTTACTGTTCGACAGCGACAGTGAGAGGGATGTCTTGGTGGAGGGCCATGCATCGGGCAGAGCTCCCGCTCTGTCCTGATGGTCAGGACCTTTTTGAAGGGATGGACGATGAGTATGGGATACCTGCCGTCAGTTATCCCAGAGACATCCCTTCAAAGTGGTGGTGCTGTTTTGGTGCAGGAAACATCAGCACCTAGTCAGACCCAGGCGTGGGTGAGGAACAGCGGAGCCAGGCTATCGGCTCCATGTCAGCTGGTTCCCTCATACCACAACATCACAGCCCTTGGGTCTGACATCTCTGGGGGGCGAGGAGGGTGACCCACATGGTTGCCATCTGTCTCGTCGGCTCACTGCGACAGTGACGACGGGGAAGGTAGGCACCCTGTGGAAACGGTGCGCCAGGTCACCACCAGGGAGACCAGCGTCAGGGTCTCACTGGGAGATGGCTAGCAGGAGGTGTCAAGCAGCAGCAGCAGCAGCAGCAGCAGCAGCAGCAGCAGCAGCAGGCAGCTCCACCTGTGCGTACACGAGTCCCAGCAGATGCAAGTCAGCGTTACCCATCTGACGGAGGGGTGACGCTGAAGTCACTGTCTGGGCCTACTTCACCCTGGTGGCAGACAACCCTCTAGTGGCCATCTGCCGGATCTGTTCAGTCAGGGTGAAGAGAGGGAAGATTTTGGCTCGGGTGGGTACCACAGCCCTGAACCAGCACCTGAGGATAAATCACTGGCGGGTGCATGACCAAATGAAGCGTGGTGGTGGTAGCAGCGCCACCACCACAAGTGAGCAGGGTACAGCAGCCCCTGCCACAGCTTCATCTCTTCCCAGCAGGTCATGCCCCCCCGCTCCTCTACTAGTGGTACTGGTACCGGCAACCAGACCTCTACTTTGACAGCACCCTCCGCGTCCGTGTCCCGCACTGCCGTCCGGCGCCAGGCGACTATTTCAGACGCCTTTGAACGGCACACTCCCTTCTCCACCGGAGACCGACGTGTGCGTTCCCTCAATGGGCTCCTGGCAAGGGTTATTGCCCAACATCTTCTTCCCTTCAATATCGTTGACAGCAACCCCTTCAGACAGATGTTGGAGCAGGCCCAACCCCAATGGCGTGTCCCCAGCCGCCATTTCTTTGCCAGGACTGGTGTCCCTGCCCTACACCAGCACATTGTGAAGAATGTAACCCTGTCGCTGATGGATCACGCTGTCAGCGACAGGGTGCATCTGACAATGGATGGCTGGACCAGCAGGCATGGGCAGGGGCGCTACATAAGCTTTACTGCCCATTGGGTTTCCCTCCAAGGCGCCGGGGAGGGATCGGCGGCAACAGATTTTGTGGTGCCGCCCCGGGGTGTCCAGGGGAGAACTGCTGGTCTCCGTCAAGCCTCTGTCTCCGCAGCTGCTGAGCCTCCCAGCAAGCGCCCCCGTAGCTACTCAGGTGTGGTGCACGTGCGCTGTCAGGCCGTGCTCCAGCTTTGTTAGCTTAGGGGACCGAGACACACTGGAACAAGAAGTGCTGACCGCACTTCAGGCTCAGGTCCAGAAGTGGCTGACACCACGAAGGCTCCAGGCAGGTATGGTTGTCTCTGTGATAACGGCAGCAACCTACTCTCCGCCCTTCAGGCTGGCAGTCTGACTCACGTGCCCTGTCTGGCACATGTCCTCAACCTAGTGGTGCAGAAGTTCATGCGCACCTATCCTGGGTTGAGTGACA